>FTLJ01000334.1:0-72389 GCA_900155495.1 Porogramme epimiltina
GCGGGGGGGGGGGGGGGTTTGGGGGGGGGGGGGGGGGGGGGGTGGGGGGGGGGGGGGGGGGAGCGGTTTTTTTCAATTTGGTTTCGAGGGTACCGGGGCGAGGGGCCGGAGCGAGGGGAAACGGGCTAGCCAGTCGCGGAATAAGAAGCACCACCGGGCGTTTTCTGCTGGCGCGTCCGGACGTGCCTCTCTGCGCCAGCGGACGGGGACACAACAATGCGCGGGCGGCGATTGGGGCGCGGGGCGCGGGGGGGTCTACCCGCGGGCGAGGCCTTGGGAGGCAGACGGGGGTGACGATACGTGTGGAGGGCGCGTGAGCGACGAGGACGAGGCTCAGATCTGTGGCCGCCCAGGGCGGAGTGGCTCGCTCACACTGGGGGGGCACTGCCGCACTCGCAGCGGTGGGTGTTCAGAACACGCCACGGACCGGACCCGCCGCACGCTGACGGCAGGGGGGCGCGCTGCGCACGCCGCAACTGCACGCGCGGAGGCAATTCGGGACGGGCGTCTGTTCTCCGTTCTCTCTCGCCCCCCATCCACATTAAGGTGTGTGGCATCCGCGGGCGCCTCGCCGCGCTTGTGCTTGTGCTTCTTCGAACTGCGTCATCCGCGGTCATCCGCACGCGCGCGCGCGACGTCGCGGACCTGAACTGACTCGTGCTGCCCTTGCCGCCGTGCCTCTTTCGGGCAGCGTGGGCGCGGCGCGGGAGGGCGGCGGCTAAGTGCGGAGGGCGAGAGACGGCCACCTGGCCGCGCGCAGGCCGCTTGCGGGCCCTCTAGCGGTGGCCCGCGGCGTCGTGCATCAGGGTGCGGCGGACACGAGGAGGGGGGCGGCGGGGGTCAGAGCAGCCGGCGGGCGCACTTGGGGAGTGGGGACGCTAAGGAAGAGTAGCGCGGGTGGGAGGCCGTTCGAGGTTGTGCGGACCGGAGCCGGGGACGGAACGAGACACGAGGGTTCGGACGGGCGTGGTGGGCGAGGCTTCGCTGAATTGCACGGAACGGAATGGGGGGGCGTGGTCCGAAGGTGCGTCCCAGGCTGTCTGGACTTTGGGCCGCTGGGCGACGGGGGGGCGAACGCTGGCGCGGAGCTGCTGCTCCTGCTGCTGGCTGCTGCGCGCGCGTGCGCCGCCTCGACTTTCGACTCTCGACTTTCGGCTCTCGACTCTCGACTCGACGCTCGAGCGCGTCCGGGAATGGGGAGATGTGGGGATCGGCGCAGGCGGCCGGGGGGCAGGCGATCGTTGGGCAGGCTGGCGCTGGAACGCTAGCGTTGGCGGCATGGGACTGCATTTCGCGCGGATTGGCAATGCCAACGCCAATGGGAGCGGGGGTGGGCACTCTCTGGATGTTCGATGGCGGAGCGAGATGGACGGAGGATCGGCATCGGGACAGGGCTGAGCCTGGGTGGCGGGGGCGAGGGTGCGCGGTGCGTGCCACAGGGCCATATCGGGCGCACTCGCGGGAGGGACCAGGAGAAACCCTCCATTCCGGTGTGCGTTTCAAAAGGCACCCCGGAGATGGGGCCCTGGGTCTCGGCCCTCATAATCGCTCACCCTGGGTGGATGGAGGGAGGGAGGGCGAGTGTTGGCCCGAGTCCGAATCCGAGTCCGAGTCCGAGTCCGAGTCCGCGTCCGGAAGAGGGCGTGGCTGGGAGGCCGTGGGCCGCGGGCGCCTGCGAGCGCCCGCCGTGGTTGGCGGTGGCTGGGGCGGAGGCGCGGACGGCGCTCGCCCGCCCGCCCGTCCGTGCCGGCGGCTGGAGGGAGGGTGGCCACACGTCGCCGCGTGCTTCTCCGCCTTCGCACCGTTCAGATGGAAATCGCCCCCGCCAGGCGCGGGCCAATCCGCGCGCGCGTCCGTGCTCGGCCCAGGCACGGGGCTTGTCGATGGCGGATCGATGGCCCCCGGCGACGCGCCGTGGACGAATCGCGGGGCGTGTAGCGGGCGCCCGCAGAAGAGGGTCATGATCTGCTCCCCGGCGCGCGCGATAATCACGCGGGTGTGCGGGGGGGAGTCCACCGACGGCCGAGGGCCGTGTGCCGCGCCGGGTGGGCCGTAGGCCGTGGGCCGCCGTTGGCTGGCTGCTGGCCCGCCCGCTGGCTGCGCTGCGTGCGCTCAGCACGGACAGACGGCGTCCACCGCAGACAGCGCCCAGGGATCTGTTCCGGGCCCCCGACGCGCGAAGCCACAGCATTGGGCGCCTCTATTTTGCCTTGTCGTCGCCTAACGCCTTCCTTTGTGCTCCGCTTCCGGGAGAGGCCTGTCTGGGGCCAGACCTCGCGCGAGCACGGTCCCCAGCACACGGTCCCCGCCCCGTTGTCATAGCGCGTGTGGACGCGTGCCACCGCGATGTGGTGTGGCTCACCGCCGAATCTCAAGATGCCACCCCAGTCCTGAATCCGAACGCCTCCCCCGGATGACGGATGATCTGACCCCTCCGTCATGTCCGTATATAATCCCCAGCCCCGCCCCCGCCCAGACCGCCCACCCCGCTGCCCAACGCAGCCAACTATTCAGTCCCTCCCACCCCTCCCGTCTGCCTAGTACGTGTGTGGCTAACCGCGCCCCAGTCTCCCTCCACCAAACCCGCTCGCCCAATTGATCGAGCAGTCCGCCTCCCGCGCCGAGCCCAGCGCCAACGCCCTCTTCCTTTGATCTTCCCGCTCAGCACTCCATCGTGCTTTGTGCGACCCGGACGCCTACTCCCATCCCAGGGCCTATAACTACCCACCATTGAGCGCAATGGCCACCGTACACCGATATCCCCAGACGAGCTCCCGTCCAGACCCCTCGTCCTACAGGTCCGCCATGCGTGACTCCGCCAAACCCTCCCGCGCGGACGTCCACAAGCCCTACACCCCCGCGCGCGATGCAGACTACTCTACCACGAGGTACGCACGTCCGCCACTGGCCCCACCGGCCGATCTTCCCTAGACCCACATCCGCTCACGCACCCACGCGCCCGCCCGCGCCACCACCAACAGCTACTTCCGCCCGCGCTTATACTCCCAGCCCGACTCCTCCGCCTCCTCCCTCTACGACTACGCCCCGGACTCGCCCCAGTCCGCCCTCAGCCTCTCGCCCGAGGAGCGCAGGGCGTCCCTGTCCCCCGCGCTCAGCGCCGCGGGCCCGCCCAGCCTGCGCGCGAGCATGACCTTCAGCCACACCAGCGCGACCTCGACCTGGGCCGCGCCTTTCGCCGCCGCGTCCGTCTCCTCGCTCTCCTCGTCCTCATCAAGCTCCTCCCTCCCCACTTCGTACGCGCGCCGCCGCGACGACGACGACGACGACCGCGCGCGCCGGGTGGAGTCCGAGCTGGACGACGAGGAGTCGGGCGCGGAGCCCGACGAAGCGCTCCACTTTGCGCGCCGCGCTGCGCTCGCGCACCCCCACCCACACGCGCACCCCCACGCGTACGCACCGCACACCCGCGTACTCGCGCACGCGCATACGAGCATCTCGCCTCTTGGCCTCCGTGAGGACAGCTGGTCCCCGGAGCTCGAGCGCCGCCCGCTCCCGCGCATCCTCCCGTATGTGTACAACTCTTCAGTCCCTCACTACCCTGATCTAACCACCTACCCGCGGTCCCCCTAGGCACCCACGCGACGACTGCTATAGTCCCGAGTTCGTGCAGGGCTCCTCGCGTCCGCCGTTCTTCACCGCGCCGCGCCGCGACTGGGCGTCCTCCGCAAGCCCGCCGACGAGCCGCAGCCCGAGCGTGAGCTCGTTCGGCGGTCCCTCGAGTGGGCGCACGGACACCACGGATCCCATGGACGACGACGACCACCCCTCTGTACACGCCTCCGTGAAGCGCGAGGCCCTCCCGATCGAGCTGCCCCCGCTCCGCCTCTCCCCTCCCGCCCACGCGCGCTCCTCCGACTTCTTCGAACCCCGGGAGTCGCTCCCGTCCATCCCGCGCGGCACCGCGAGCCTCTTCCACCTCGCGGACGTCCCGCGCCAGCCCTCAGACGCCGCGCGCGGGCGGCCGACGCTCCCGCAGCTCGTGCGCCGCACGAGCTCGTACCCTGACGAGCACCTCGCGCCGACGCCCATCGCCCCCAAGAAGTACCGCTTCGTCGCGAGCGTCGTCCCCGGGCTCGAGGCCGCCGCCGCCTCCGTCGCGGTCGCGCCCCCTAGCGGGACGAAGCGCAGCCACGCCCATACGTCGCGCGAGTCCTCCGCGGACGCGCCGTTCACCAGAGCGCACCACGCGCACCCGACCGCCTCTACGACCGTCACCATCGCGCCGCTCGCGGACGACCACGACGGCCCGCGCAAGCGCGGCCGCGGCCGCGAGAACTCCACCGCCAGCACCGGCACCTCTTCCTCCAGCAGCGGCTCCAGCTCCAGCGGTGGCGGCTCCCCCGCCTCCTCCGCGTCCTCCCCGCCCCCCTCATCCGCCGGCTGCCCCGGTTCGCCCGCGGCGTACGACGGCGGCGGCGCGGTGTTCTCCGCCGCGCGCGCGTACGCGGGGCCGGACGCGCGGGGCGAGCGCGGCCCGCGGGGCGCGATCGTGCCCGCGTACCACTACGACACGGAGCGCGCGCTCGCGTGCGCGTTCGCGGGGTGCGGCGCGGTGCTCACGGGCAAGAAGAGCGAGACGGCGAGCCACATGCGCGCGCACTTTTTGCAGGCGGGCGAGGGCGAGACGCTCTTCTGCCCGTGGCTCGTCGAGGGCGGGCCGTCCTCCTCCTCTGGTGTTGGTGACGACGTGCACGGGGACGCGGAGGGCCGCCACGGCCACGCGCACGCGCATGCGCACGGGCACGGGAGGAGGCGGGCGTGCGGGATGGCGTTCAAGGACAGCGCGAACTTTGGGCGGCACGTGAGCTCGAAGCACATCAAGGCGGAGGAGTACCAGTGCAACCGCTGCGGGCGGCCGTTCGCGCGGCGCGACGCGGCGCTGCGCCACATGAAGACGCTCTGCCGCGTCGACGCGGCGCCGCCGCGCCGCCGCGAGGGCAAGAAAAAGGGCGCCGCGCGCGCGGGGGCGGGCGATGATGACGATCATGGTGCGTCTTTCTTTCCCCCCTCTTGTGATGCGTTGGGCTCGTGCTGACGGGACGGGCTTCGCTGTTCTAGATATGTGCGACGACTGAGCCGCGCGAAAACGCCTTTTAGCGTCTTCTCTTCTCTTTTTTCTACTTCTTCCTTCCTTTCTGTGTAAACTATTTGGGCATGCGGACGGACATCTTCATTCACACAAGGCCTTCTCGGACTGCCAGGACTCGCATGGAGGCTCACACCCACACTCGCGCACACACATACATACACACACTCGCACTCGCACTCGCACTCGCACTCGCACTCGCACTCGCACTCGCACTCGCACTCGGGACGGATGATGATTGTTAGTTACATACTTATACGATTAGGACCCTCTCCGCTTTCGTTGCCCCCCCCCTCTGTCTCTATAGACGCTACCGTCATGTTGTGGACTAGAGTTTGTAGTATAGGATCTCGAATCGCATTCGCGCCATCGGAAACTCTCTCACCCATTGTTGGAGTGCGTGCTGCAAGAGCTGTTCGAGGATCGGTACCTGCTCTCGACGCGTGACGTCATGCGTTCAATCAATTATCAGGTTGAGGTGGGCGCTTGAGAGAACAACAATCTGCCTCAGGCTTCCTTCCTTCCTTCATCGCTAGTTGCCACCCGGGTCAATTGTCTTGTCGGAAACCTCGAGGAAAGGCCAGGAACGACTTCGAAGATGCTTCCGTATCGATGAGGAGCGTCTTGTTCGCACTGACCAGGCGATTCCCTACACAAACGACGGAGGAGGCGACGTGGTAAGATTTTTTGTGCGCGTCACGCGGGCCAACAACCAACTTATTATTTCGCGTGCGGCTTCGAGACGAGGTACCTCGATGAGCGATGCCTACTGACAACGACTCCATCATCGGAATGTTTATGTGGTGCCAAAAATCGAGCAAAAAGGAACTACAACGGCGATTACGCCGCGGGCGTCGAGCCGCTGTCGCGCAGCGTGGGAAGGAAGGCAGTCCGCCTACGGTCGCTCGATATGGCTTGCGAGAAGGCTTATCTGGTTCCTTTCCGCCGTGCCTCGACGACATGCGGCTCTCCATCCTTTGTGCAGCATGTATGGTCGTTTCTGTAGCGTCCCAGGCGGTCTTCGTCGGGCTGTCTTATCCCTCAGTTGTCGATGACGTTGACGACTTTACCGTAACTGTAACCGTGTCTAACCGTGGGGACGAGGACATTGCCCTTTTGAAGGACCCGCAAAGCCCGTTGACTGACCTCCCTTCCGACCTGTTTACCTTCACCCGCTGGGATAATGGTCTGACCCCCCGGTTCGTTGGGATTAAGGTAAGTACTTCTCCCACAGTGGACACGTGTGTCGTCTTAATCACCCTTCTATAGGCCAAATACTCACACTCTACCTCTTTGCTCTCTGATGATGACGGTCGCTTCGTCTCATTGGGTGCTGGAGAATCTATACAGGTCGAACACGCAGGTGGTTACAGTCTAATAGATTGCTTTTCTCGCTAGGTCCGTTGCGCTGATATAGCTGTTGCAGTGTCACAGTCATACGACTTCTCTACGTCCGGCCCTGGGCTATATTCCGTCTCTCTGAAGACTCCTGACACAATGCTTCACACCACGTCGGATGGAGAACTCGCCACGCTCACCGTAGAGATGAACGGGTCACCCTCACTCGTTCACATAGCCGGGAAGCTTCAGCCGTCCAGGAAGTTAAACGGGCTTCCCGGTTCAACGAACTGCACGGACGAGCAAACGAGTGCAATCGAAGAAGCGATACCTCTCTCAAAGGCGTACATTGAATCTGCCGCCTTGTGCGTCCACATTCCATTGTATGCGTTACACCAGGACGGAGATAACCCACGGCTTTGCAGGTCCCTCAGTGCACACGAGGGCCACAACAGCTCCGTGTACCAGCGCTGGTTTGGAGAGCCGAACGGCACGCGGTTCTTAACAGTCGAATCCCACTACAAGGCTTTATCAGGGAACAACTTCACAAACTTTACGTTCATCTGCAACTCTGGGTTCTGTTCTCGCAACGCGGGAGTGTACGCGTATGTATACCCCGATAGGTGAGTCGAGTGAAATCATAGACCTGTGCGGATTTTCTAATCGAGGGGTAGTTTTGGGGAAGTATACCTCTGCAACAAGTATTTCCAGTCGCCGCACGGGGGGCGTGACTCACGGGCTTCCACGCTCGTCCACGAGGTGGGTTCTTAGCAGTCAGCCAAAACGGAAGTCCCATCTACTTATCATGACGTTGCTTCAGTCGTCACATTTCACGGACAACGGCGGAACCCATGACTACGCATACGGGCTGAACAGAGTGGAAGATCTCGCTCGCAAGTTCCCTGATCTCGCTGTCATGAATGCGGATAGCCATGAGTATTTCGCGGTTGGAGACGATGCTGACGAGGACCGTCCTGCTGTTTCTGTATCGGATCAGGCATATTTAGGGGTGTAAGTTTCATGACTCGTGTATAATGGAACGAACTCATTGGCCGATATTATGTCCGAGATAGGGATGCCATCGTCGCCTCTTGGTTGAAGTAGCGTGGCGGCCTAGAGGACGTCGTCCTGTAAGTGCTACCGTATCGAACAACAGACTGTACACCACCTTGTAGTACTACTACTTAGCTGCCCTCCAGCATCTGTCTCTACAGACGCTTTTATCATGCTATAGGCTCAATTTTGTCATATGGTATCTCGAACTGCATTCGCGACATCGGACATCACGTGTATAGTCGGAGTGCGTACTGTAAGAGCTCCTTGGAAGTTGGAGATCAGGGCTGTCGAGTCTCGACGCATGTCGTCAGGCTGAGATGGGCGCTTAAGGGGACGTCTTTTTTCCCTCATCACTGGTCGTCATCCGAATCGAGCATCGAGCATCTTGTCGGAAAGCTCGATAAAAAGTCAAAGGTGGAGGTTTCTTCCACACCTGATAGTTCTCGTTACGGTGTTTTGTTCACTCACACTAACTATTTGGAAGAGGGAACGTGGTGAGATTTTTCTTCGAATGACGCAGGTCGACAACTAATCTCAAACGCGTTTTCGGGATGACAGACATCCATACTTCACTGGCAAACGACTACTCCGCAATCGCAATGCCTGTGTAGTGCTCGAAAGGAGCTTCAACGGCGATGACACCATGAATGTCGAGCGTCGCGCAGCGCGGGAAGTAGAGTAGCACGCCTACGGTTGCTCCATATGGCTCATGAAGAGGCTTATCTGGTTCGTTGTGGAACGTCTCCGCGTACTGTCCTTCATTCAGAGCTACACGTAACCGCGCGACTAACTTTCCCTCATGACAGGCATTCCCCTATAGACAAATCGAGGTGGGTGGATGCCTTTCGCAAAAAGACATGTGATGATAGAAACTTCGGGCAGCTAACCAGGCGGTGCAACAGAAACCCGCCCATCATCATGGAAGGAAACGGGTTGAGAAGCCATTTATCGGCCCCGGTTTTCATCCGTCAACATGGGGAATGCTCGTCATGCCTGCTTGGGTTGCACACTGCGCCCGTCCGGTACTAACGCCTCATAAACTCTCACGGTGACAACTTGCTACAATTCCTTCTCTTATCGGTCTCCTGTCCTCGCTCTCTTGTAGTCCTCACTCCACGTTCCTCTCCCTCAGCCTCTCGACTCTCTCAGCCCCGCATGAAGGTCGTCGACACACCTGCATAAAGATAGATGGTAGACCGCGATAGGCCCGACAAGACCACCTGCGGCTGTGGGGGGACGGCCCGCACAGGTCAACAGGTGGCCTGTCGGCCAGACCATACGTACATGCTCAAACATGCATCTGCCATGAAAAGTGCAATTAGAAGGTGGAAAGTGGGTTCTCTGACTGATTCTTCTATGATACCTCATGTACTCTCAGATTCAGACAGCGACCCCAGGCAAGAGCACGATGAGAGGGGCCTCGCAAAAATGTATAAAACGGCGGTTCAGACAAGGGCCTAATCAAGCTCGCATTTGCCCAGTCCACCGCCCACAGCGCCGTCTACGCCGGCCTAAGTCATTGCGACACTGCGCAAGCCCTGAACCCGATTGAAGAGAAACGGAAACGCGGCCTCCACTGCTCGCCTCGTACCATTGACATCCTCCTCCCACTCCTCTTGACGATTTGTGGAGTGACACCTCCTTCTACATCGTTTTCGTTGCTCAACAACATGCGGCCCTTCATCCTTTGCATAGCATCCATGGTCGTTTCTGTAGCATCGCAGACGGTTTTCGTGGACTTGTCTTATCCTTCGGTCGTAAATGACGTCAACAACTTTAACGTCACCGTAACCGTGTCTAACCGTGGGGATGAGGGCATTGCCCTTTTGAAGGACCCTCAAAGCCCTTTGACTAGCCTATCTTCCGACCTTTTTACCTTTACTCGCTTGGATAATGGTCAGACTCCGCAGTTCATCGGGATCAAGGTGAGCACTTCTCCTATGGTGCACGCGCGTGTCAGCTAAGTCACTCTCGTACAGGCCAAATATTCATATCCTTCCCCACCGCTCTTCAACGACCACAGTTACTTCGTCCCATTGAGCGAGGGAGAGTCTATCCAAGTCGAACACGCAGGTAGTTATAGTCTATAGGATTGCTTTTCTTGTTTGGCTAGTCGACGCTGATACAACCGCGGTAGTCTCACAATCATACGACTTCTCTACGTCAGGCCCTGGGCTCTATACCGTCTCTCTAAACAACCCCAACACTATGCTCCACGCTACG
This sequence comes from Porogramme epimiltina, assembly GCA_900155495.1. Classification (NCBI taxonomy): domain Eukaryota; kingdom Fungi; phylum Basidiomycota; class Agaricomycetes; order Polyporales; family Polyporaceae; genus Porogramme; species Porogramme epimiltina. The sequence goes on from FTLJ01000334.1 coordinate 9,725, forward strand.
TCTGATAGCAAAGTCGCTACACTCGCTGTAGAGACCGACGCTTCACCACCACTTGTTTATGTACACGGGGAGCTTCGACCATTCAGGAAGGCAAGCGAACTTTCCGGGTCGACGAAGTGCACAGAAAGGCAAACCAACGCAATTCAAAAGGCGATACCTTTCGCAAAGGCGTACATCAAGGCTGCCTCCCGGTGCGTACAGTGCACTCTATTGAATACCGCAAACCGGGGCGGAGCCAACTCACTATCCTGACGGCTTTGCAGGTCCCTCAGGGCAAATGATGGTCACAAGAGCTCAAAGTACCGGCGCTGGTTTGGAAAGCCTAAGAGCACGAGGTTCTCAATAGTGAAATCCCACTTCAAGGCGCTGTCAGGGAACAATTTTACAAACTTTACATCCAAATGCAACTCCAAGCACTGCTCTGCGGGAGTATACGCGTTTGTATATTCCGACAAGTGCGTCGAACGAAATTGACACAGGATCTGTGAAATCTTCTCTGATTAGAGTATAGTTTTGGGGAAATATACCTCTGCAACAAGTATTTCCAATCGTCGCGCAGAGGGCGTGACTCACAGGCTTCGACGCTTGTTCACGAGGTGTGTTCTGAATAGCCAGCCAAATTAGAAAGATCATCTACTCACATGATTCCTCCAGGCGTCACATTTCACGGACAACGGCGGCACCGAGGATCACGCATACGGGGTTGAAAGCGTGAAGAATCTCGCTCGCTCGAACCCGGATCTCGCTGTCATGAATGCGGATAGCCACGAGTATTTCGCTGTTGGAAACGATGCCGACGAGTACCGTCCTGCTATTTCTGTATCGGATCAGGCATATTTAGGGGTGTGAGTTTTATGACTCGTGTACAATGGAATACACTCATTGGCCGCCATTGAAACCGAGATAGGGATGTCGTCGTCACCGTTTAATCAAAGTAATATGGTGATGTAAGTACTACTGTAACAAAACACAAAACCCATCCCACCTCTATAGGCCTATGATAACACCGACATGGCTTCTCAATGCTTCCCTTGAGCTAAGCGTCTGAATTACTGAACCCAAGTGCGACGAAACGAAAGCCTTGAAAGCTGGGTATGGCGCGAAACGTCAACACCCCTCTCGGTGACGTCATGAAGTTGAGCCAGGTATATAAGCTCGCGGCAGCCACCCCTGTCCAAAACCACGCCCCTCCATCTCTTCTACTATCCACGACTGCGGGACAATCTCACGTCCTCATCATGTCTGACCTCACGAACACAAGCACCGGCACTGCGGGCGGCCAGCAGCTTGGCACCCAGGATCAGGCCCCGGCTCAGACTCAGGCAGCCGGTGAGAAGAAGGATTGGCTCGACAAGGGCATCACTGCTGCCGGAAAGAAACTTGGTTTTAACATCGTGAATTATCTAATTGCATTATTGTGGGACGGGCACAATCTCATACGAGTTTGCTAGAGCGACAAGAACGCCGACAAAGCAGGCGATTTCATGAACAAACAGTTCGCAAAGAAAGGGGGTGAGTGTCTAACTCAGAACTCTACGGTCATGGCAGACTTTGACCGCTTTACCCTGCAGGTCACGGATTGCCCGGGGTCCAGTAGGCAAAACGCGATAAGATCATTCTGTACTTGTAGCTCTTAGAACCATGGTTTCTGTATGATATTGTGTACTCATGAGTTTCATTCCAACGGATCCAAAATAAAATCCTGTGCCTTACCCCCCAGACGCTGTATTCCAGTCCATAAATCATAGACGTTAATGGAGCGAGGTTTTGCCTCAGTAGTAGTTCGGTCGAGAGGATGTTGAGCGTGGTGTATGTTGCCTGAATTTCCTAAAGAGGAAGTTCGTGTGTCACTCGAGACGCGCATTGCGTCATAACTCTGTCTCTGTCATGTTGCACCACATTCCCCGGAACCGCTCAGACACTTCACTCCACCGTCACACGGAAATAAGGAACTTGCCCTGACAAGAAAACACTCCATGCCATCGTCTTGGTAAAAAGACTACGGGGGAGCAACCCCGAGACCCACCGGGTCCACAGTTTGATGGCCCTGGATGGGGCCGACGTCATGGACATGAATATTCCCCACTGCTCTCCACAATCGAATCATCGTTCGTTCCTCTGCTCCTTCACTTGAACGGTATAGGGCTTCAACTGGAAGAGCATGTCGTGAGTGCAGCATGCAACCCCCTGAGGTGTCTCTCCTTCTAGGGAATAAGTTGAACAAGATGTATGACGCTACCTGATGTCACCACCCTAGTTCCTTGCCTGCTGGGTATAAATGGTTGAATATTTCCGAAGGGTGTGCTCACATCCAACCTCCTATCCCTCATCTCACGACTACTGGATACTCCTCCCGAGTCCCACTCCATATTCAACATCCCACACAATGTCTGACTCCTACGGCTCCTCTGACTACTCCCGCAACAATGACGACTTCAACCGCTCCAGCGGGATGGGCGGCGGCTTCAACGGCGGCGACGACTCCTACGGCAGCGCCCGCCAGGACCGGTCCAACATGGGCTCGAGCGACTTCATGTCCTCCCGCGGGGACCGCGACCAGGGCACGATGAACGACTCGGACTTCTCGCGGAGCCGTGGCGGCGACTGTGACGGCTTCGGCTCCTCGCGGGGAGACGACGGCTACTCCCGCACGTCGAACACCGACTCATTCTCCAGTGGCGTGTCGGGGTACGACCAGTCGCGCGACCGTGAACCATCCCAGCGCGGCAGCGGCATGGGCGGCGGCATGGGCGCGATGGGCTCAGGCGTTTCTGGCGGATACGAAGGCAGCCAGCAGTCGCAGACCGGAGAGAAGCAGGACTGGCTCGACAAGGGCATCGAATCGATCGGAAGCAAGGTCGGATTCAACGTTGTAGGTGTCTCCTGCGTGTAATTTCGTAACGCCAAGTTGACCACCTTCGTAGAGCGACAGGAACGCCGATCGCGCTGGCGACTTTATCAGCAAGGAGTTCTCTGAGCGGACCGGTCAGTGTTGAAAATATACGGATGTCGATGCCGAATCACTCACATCCATACGCAGGCCGCAACCTCCCTGGTGTCCAATAGAAGAGATATTTCGTTTAACTCATGTACGACTAGTGTCATGCCGGAAGAATGGACAATGCGTTAAATTTGGTGTATATACAAACATACAAGTCATCTATACGTCTATCGGACACTTAACCCCTTCATACATGTCAGTTGTACAAATAAATATCCCTATAAAGCCCAACAATGTGTCATGTTTAAAGCCGTACAAGAACCTCCTTCAGCTTCTCGGACAATCCGTGTGTCTGTTAAAGGAAGGGATAAGTATCGACGCGTGCGCATGAGGGGCAGTAATGCTTACGTTCTTATCATCGAAAGCCCCAAAGTGGTCACCCGGGATAGTTCCAGTGGCGACAACAGTACCCAAGACCTCCTTCCACGCTTTGGCGGTAGCATCGCGTTCCAGAGCGCCAGCGTCATTGCACCCCGCGAAGTAGCCACGCAGCGCGGCGTCAGCACCCGCCGCCATGGCCACGTCGGAGCGTTCGCGCGAGCGGAGGATGACCGCCCTCGGCCTGTAGGTGCTCTTCGCCGGCGCGTACTCGACGAGCGCGCGCGTCGCGAAGCGCATCTGCGTGCAGAACGCCTCGCGCGAGGCCGGGCGGAGGCGCTTCTCGACGACGGCGTTGAGGAGGGCGTCGGGGAGCGGGGAGCGGGTCTGCGGCTCGGGGGAGTCGATGAGCACGAGGCCCTTGACGCGGTTGATGCCCTCGCGCGCAAGCTGCTGTGCGATTTCGTATGCGACGACACCGCCAAACGACCAGCCTGCACAGAGAGGTCAGGTACGTTTCGAGAAATATTGTGGAGAGAAGTGCTTACCACCGAGCACGAGATCCTTGCCGTCGTTTCCAGAGAGCAGCTCCTCCTTTATGAGACGAACGTAGCGCGTAGCCATAGAGACGAGGGTGTTTCCACTACTGGCAAGAGAAGCGTCAAACCGCACATTTTGGATCGCCCACACGTCGCATCCGAGCGACTCGAGGCGCGAATAAGGGCCGGACAACCCGCTCCCGTCGTGAACGAGCACAAGGTGCGTCGTCGCGGAGGGCGCACGCTGCAGGCGCACGAGCTCTGGACCGGATCCGGACGCGCTCTGCTGCGCGGGCTGGAGGGTGCGCGAGATGGCGAGGAAGATGTCCTTGACGGTGCGGCAGGCGAGGTAGGTGTCGTCGTCGAGCGCGGCCCCGAGGTCGGTCTTGAACGCGTGCCGCGCCTCTATCGACGCGAGCGAGTCGAGGCCGAGGCTCTCCAGCTCCGCGTCGTCCGCGACGTCGCTCACGGGGATGTCGAGGACGGCGGAGAGGATCGACTTGACCGCGTTGAGCGAAACGGCGCCCGGAGCCGCCGGAGCTTCCTCGCGCGCCGCCGACGTGTCCGAGTCGTAGAGCGTCGCCGCGCTGCCTACGGGGGAGGCCTCCTGAACCGGCGCGGCCTGCGTCCCAGCGGCATCAGTGACGATGCGGACGAGGTCGCGCACGGTCGCCGCGGCCGCGAACGCGTGGGTGTCGAGGGTGCTGGCCGCGGGGAGGAGCGCGCGCAGCCGGGCGACGAGCTCCCAGATCATGAGCGAGTCGATGCCGAGGCGCGCGAGCTGCGCGTCGAGCGTGACTGCGCCGGGCTCGAGGCCAGAAGTGTCCGCGACGATCTTGAGGATGTCGCCCTGTACGTCAGCCGAAGCGGGGGCCCGGGCGGCGGCGGGAGAGGGAGCCGCGGCCGTCGCGCGGTGGGTCTTCGCTGCGGCCTGCGGAGCCGAGGCTCCAGAAGAGGCACCGAGGGCCCGCTTGATGCCCGCGAGCGCGACCTTGCGGAACCGCGCCCGCTTGAGGCTCGCGACGACACGCTTGGGCAGGCCAGTGGTAGAGTCGAGCTCGACGGCGTACGCGTCAGCCACAACATCCGTCTTATCCGAGGCGACAACAGAGGTGAAGACGGCGAGCGGCACAGACCAGTCGACGGATTGCGGAGCTGCGAGTTTGTCAGCACGCGTGCAGATGTAAGCGTCGCGCCCGTTGAGGCCCCAGGAGAAGTTGATAAGGAAGCCGGCAACGTGGAAGAGGGTGTCCGAGAATATCGGGTCGACCGCGGGGCCGGTAGAGGTGGGCGGGAACTTAGCGGTGGGGGGCGTGAGAAGAGCGTACGCGACAGATGCGGCCCTGTCGATGGTGATGTTCTTGATCGTGTGGAACTCCTTCGAGTAGATGACGATCTGAGGGAAGAGCAGCTCGTAGACCGTGCGTGTGCTGAACGTCTCCTTCCCGGGGGCGTCGCTGGACAGGATCCTTCCGACCTCCCGCTGGACTGTCGCCAGAGCGTAGAAGAACTTGTCCGCGCGTTTCTCGGACGAAGTCTTCTTGATGTATCCCGCGCAGTGGGGGTGGGGCTTCTCGGCGTCGCCATTTTGGTAAGAGCTCACAGCGAAAGAGGCAATGTGCTTCCGGTCCGGCTGGAACGGCACCACATCCACGTGGACCGTGGCCTTCTGGTCGGGGGAGTACACCAACGGCTTGGAGAACTCGAAGTCGACGAGATCCAGCACGCTATCCGCGTCCCACCCAACGCTATGCTCAAGGCACGACGAGGCGGTAGGGAACACGAGCTCCGCATACACCGAGGCGGGGCAGAGCGGCGCGCCGGTCACAGTGTGTCCCTTGATGAGCGGTGCCAAGCTGTTGACGTCGACGTCCAAAGTGGCGGGGGGCAGGCTGAGCTGCTTCGGCGACATCGTCCCGTCCGAGGAGCCGACGGCGGTGCGCGCAGAGCTCGAGCTCTCCGGCTCCCACTGCACCCAGAAGCGCGACTCTGCGAACGGGTAGAGGGGCAGGTCCACGACCTTGGCACCCGGAGCGAAGACCGCGAAGACATCACGCCAGCGCACCGGCGCGGAGGTGGAGTAGAGCTGAGCGAGGGACGCGCCGAGGATGTCCAGCGCCCCAGTGTTCTTGCGCAGAGAAGCGAGGAGGAGGGGCTGCTGGGGAGCGGAACCCGAGGCAGGGCGCTGGAGATCGCGGAGGAGGGGCACCGTGGTGGTGTGGGGGCCAAGCTCGACGAACGCAGTGATGGTCGCGAGGTCGATTTGGGACTGAAGGTCCACGATCGCCTGGTGGAACTTCAACGGCTCGCAGAAGTGGCGGGCGAAGTAGTCGGCGGTGAAGACGGTGCTGTCTCCCGAGAGCGACATGGTGCCGGACGTGCCGGAAAGGATAGGGATAGTCGGTGCCTGCAGGGTGACCTTGGAGCCTGCGGCCCGCAGTCCTTCCGCGACAGGCGTCATGGCGGCCGAATGGGAGGCGTACGGCACGGTGAGACGGGTGGCCTTGATGCCCTGAGCCGCGCACGCTTCGGTGAATGCTTCGAGACCCTGGATGGGGCCACCGACGGTGAAGTGCGTAGCGCTGTCAAACATGGTTCAGCGACAAGAATAAACACACGTAAAGCACGCGACGCACCTGTTGTAGCAGCAAATAGTCACGCCAGGAGCTGACTCAAGAAGCTTCTCGACTTGCTCAGCCGACGCCTTCACGGAGACCATGGAGGTCTCGCCAGGGGTGCACTCCGTCGACACGAGGCGGGCTCGCTTAGCGACAAGCCACAGTGCGTCCTCGACGCTCAAGACACCGGCTACGGCCAGCGCTGGGTACTCCCCGAAGCTGGTGGCTCTATTAGCCCTGACGATCCGGGTAAATAGAGTATGCCGTACCTGTGTCCAACAACTGCGCACGGCTCGATGCCCCAAGACCGCCACAGCATCGCAAGCGAGTACTCGAGCACAAACAGCGCGGCCTCGAGCTGCTCATGCTGACCGGCCGCCGCCGCCGGGTCCCGGAACGCGTCGCGCAGGCCCGCAAAGCCCCACTCGACGAGCTTGTGGTCGCACTCGTCCACGAGCTCGGCAACGAACGGAAGGCGGGCGTACAGCTCAGCGCCCATACCGGGGTGCTGGGCGCCCTGGCCCGAGAAGACGAATACGACCTTGTTCGCCGCGGGGGCCTCGACGACCGGCGCCGCGCGGAGGGCCTGTAGGAGGTCGGCGGAGGTACGGCCGCTGGCGGAGATGCGGAAGGGGTGCAGCTGGCGGCGCGCGGTGGTGGTGTACGTGAAGTCCTGGAGGCGCGCGGGGTCGTCGCCGATCGCCTCGAGTTGCGCGAGGAGTGCGGCGCGCCGCTTCTCTGCCGCGGCGACGCTCTTGCATGACATCCCGATGACGAGGGTGTTCGCATCCGAGGCTGCGGCCGGGCTGACAGGAATATGCTCCTCGAGGATAAGCGCGCCGTTGGACCCCGAGGCACCGAAGTTGTTGAGAAGGGCGCGCCGGGGAACGCCGTCGGCGGAGTCCCAAGCAGTGTTGGTGGTAGGAATGCGGGTGTGGTCGGTGGAGAGATCACGGATGCGGGGGTTAAGCCGCTGGAATGACGGGTGGCGCGGGATTGTCCGCTCCCGCATCATCATGATGAGCTTCGCAAGGCTAGCTGCGCCGGAGGCCGCTTCCGTGTGTCCAATGTTAGCTTTGATAGAGGTTATGTAGAGGGGGTTCTCGGCTTCACGGCCTTGTGAGAGTACGGCGCGAATCCCTTCCAGCTCCGTGGGGTCCCCCGCCTGGGTTCCGGTGCCGTGACATTCCACAACGTTGACGGCATGGGGATGAATGCCTGCCGCCTCTACAAGCTTCTTGTAGAGTGCAACGTGAGTAGGAACGTGGGGATGAGTGATTGAACGCGCGTTTCCAGACTGGTTGAGCTCAACGCCCCTAATGATGCCGAGGATCCTGTCATTTTCCGCAACGGCATCCTCGAGGCGCTTAAGGACGAATAGACCACACCCCTCCGAGCGGCAGTAACCGTCGGCCGAGGAGTCCCAGGGGCGGCATTGGCCGGTTTCGCTTAAGAAGTGACCGCGGGCGAGACCCACATACATCTACATGAATGCGTGTGAGTTATGTGTCCACAACTTCTGATGCTGGGAGCACGTACATCCGGGCTGCTCATAGTGTTCACGCCTCCGGCAATCGCTGCGTTGCAGTCACCGTTCATCAAAGCACGGCACGCTTGATGGATGGCCACGAGAGAAGAGGAACAGGCCGTGTCCACGACGAACGAAGGGCCACCAAACTGGAAAGCATAAGAGATTTTCCCCGCAAGGAATGCTTGCAAGGTACCTGTTGATGGATCATGAGTGATCGCAGATCTAGAGCGGTGCCACAACACGCGATCCGTACCGGTACTATAATACACGTCTATATCGTTGCGGAGGTTTTGCACATAATCGTTGGTTGCGACGCCAACATACACGCCAATAGAGTCGGGGTTGAAAGACGGAGTGGCGTTCGGGACGTAACCGGCATCCTCGAGGGCGTGATAGGCGGTGCGGAGCAGGAGTCGCTGCTGTGGGTCCATGCTCCGGGCTTCGCGGGGAGAAATATGAAAGAAGGCATTGTCGAAGGCGTCCACGTTGTCCAAAAAGTTCCCGTACGGTGGGTTGTTGGAGCTCCCGGGCCGGGCTGACTCGGAGAAGATACGGGAGTCGAATCGGTCCTGAGGGATCTACGGGACAACGGTGAGCTTCGCACGATCATCGAAGGAGTGGATGTCAGGAACGCTTTACCGAAGAGACCATGTTGAGGCCGCTTTCAAGAAGACGCCACAGTTGTTGGCCGTCTTGGGCACCAGGGAACTCGGTGCCCATGCCGACAATGGCAAAGGATGGGGTGGTGGTCTGAGCAGGAGAGGCAGTCATAGTGGAGGAAGTGTTGTCGACGAGCTTCTACGCGACGGAGAAACGGAATGAAGATGGCGAGGGAGTAGCGGAGAGGATTTCTTGCGCAGACTGTGGTCTACGGCTGAAAGTCAAGGGAGTGGGGTCATGGTAGAAAGGAGCGTGCGGCGGGGGTCTTTTAAGAGATTTCGGGCGGGCGGTGAGTGACAGGCCCCAAGCTCTGGTGGCACGGAAGGCCTGTTGCGGAAGGGTTTGATAGGAGCGAGTAGAGCGCATTCCGGCGGAAAACGCGGACGCCGAGATGTGCCGTATATGGTCGAGGTGAGCTCAGTTGCGCGCGCGATGTTGCAATCGGAGGAGGACGCAGCGCACGCAGCCCCGTCTGGACAACGACATGGCTATCTCAAGCCAATTGGACGTGGTCGGCGCTAATTCCTCCCCCTCCCCCCGCTGGATCGCCGTCACGGTCGATGCGATCTCGCACGGGCGCCTCGATGCCGGGGCCCTTATTCGCTTATTTGGCGCCCTGACGGACCACGGTCCAGCCACGACTTAGCCGCCAGCTCTATTCTCGCCACCACTGGCAAGTCGGCACTGCGTCCGAACGCCCTCCCTCCCTCCAGGCCCGGCTTGGCACGTTCTTCACAAAAACAGCGCAGATATTTCTAAGATTGCTATCGGTGCAGCCCGCCAACTAGCCGCAACTCTCGCTGTACCGGTGGCAAGTTGCGCATCTGATTTGGTGCTCATAGAACCGCATACTGGGAGGGTTGCTGAGGTAACCTTCCACTTCGGTCGCACATCTGCCCTCGCCATCTGTACACTCCATCCGTCACCTCCGCCGGCGTGCACCACCTGTCCCGCTCACCCCGATCCTATACATCACATCAGTCGGTGAGCAAACTTCGGTGAATAGACCTAGAGCGCATCCGATGTACGCACCGCCTGAGTAGACTTTGCCGAAGAACAGCTCCTGGAATTTATCATACAGCACGAGAACCCCCGCGCTGGCGACGCCGCGCATGATGTTCGCGCCGGCTCCCTTGAATAGCGATCGAGTTCCTTCCCGCGCCACGATCTGCGAGAACGCGCTCGCGACCGACTCGTAGTGCACCCCCGTCCCAGAGGTCATCATCATCCGGCGCCTGTGACAATGAAAAAGGGTCAACCGATTTTCAGCATCTGTTCGCTAAACGCTCGGAACAGACTCACTCACCTGATAGTATCTAGCGGGTAAGATGCGAGCCCAGCAAGGTTGGTAACTGCCCATCCCAGCAAAAACGACGTCAAGAGGGACCCCTGGAGCGGGCCGACGAGCACGACCGGTTCTACGCGCGCGCGTGCCACAGTGTCGTAAGTGTTCTATCCTCCATGGCGCAGATAGACCGCTCGTCCCGGAAGGAGGAGTGTCAGAAACAGAAACACTTACTCAGCGAATCGTAGAGCCCAAAGTAGAGCCCACGATAGACCAGGACGCCCATCACGCTAGGAACGAATCCGCGATAGAGCCCAACGATCCCATCCGAAGCGAGCGTCTTCTTGTACACATCGAGTAATCCGTTGAACTGACGAGTGCCTGATCCACCGGCCTTCGCGTCGTTGGCCAGCCGCGTGCGCGCGTAGTCAAGCGAATACACGAACAGCGACGACGCCGCACCGGCGGCGGCGCCGGAAAACACGTTGCCCGCGGCCCAGCGCCAGTACCCCTCGCTCCTCTTGAACCCGAAGAGCGCCTTGAAGTAGTCCTCTGCGAGACCGGTCGGCGATAGAGCACGGCCGTGGAGTGTGTGCGGTGAGCTCTAGCTGCGGTGGTGATTGGAGGCCGGGACGTAACGTACTGAAGGCGAAGTTTAACGCCTGGGTAGGGAAGTACCGAACAATGTTGGCGGTGTTGCCCCGCCAGAGCGCGAGGGCGCCCTCGTCACGGTAGACGCGCGTCATGCAGTCCCCGATGCCCTTGTATGGCGCAGCGAGCCTTCCTTGCTTCATCTGGACAGCAGCATGACGTGAATTGCCATCAGCTTTCCGAGTCGACCGCGTGCTCCCGCCCACCGGAGAGGCAGCGCGGTGGAGACGTTAATGGCCAGCGAGGACGCACCATCTCATCCTGGTTCTGGATGAGTAATTTGACGCGCTCCAGAGGCGCTGCAGCCGTCTTCGATATGGTCTGAGACATCCGTAGATACGTCCATTCCAGGAGCCGAATTTAGCAGGGCGCGTTCACGCCCAGATAGCACCCTTCGCTGAGCGGGACTTACCGCGGACACGCCGCCCATCATAAAGTCAACTATTCCCCATGGATAACGGGAGAGCATCTTTCGTCAGCGACTACTCGCTGACCCACGCCGATGTGGGAACCGGCACTGCACCACGCACCAAAGAACTCCTTCGGGGACTTCCCCTTCTTAATGTTGGCTTCTGCCATATCCACAGCGGAGTGCCCACGCCAAGCGACGGGATCGGGAAGAAGGTGGCACGGAGCGACTGAGTGGGGGTGGTTAGGTGATTAGAGGGAGATTAGGTTGTTGGGCGTGCTAGTCCGAAGCCAGTATTAGACGCAAGATAGTGCGAGTGTGTCAGACTCGTCTCGGCCGAGCCGTCTGGTGCTGACCATGCCCCCCCTCCGCTCTGCACCCATATAAACACTCCTCGAGCGGAGGCAAATGGGGAGCCGTGCTCAGTCTTTGTCGGGGCGCACCGGACGGCGGCGGGCACATCCGTCTCGTTTCAACCCGGGGGGCCACTAGTGCGCACAATGACTAGGATCAGTTTGGGACCGCCGCGCGCGGGACCGCAGCCTCCGCCGTCTTCGTGGAGCCGCCTGCGGCATGAAGGTTGTCACTTTGCGCGCTGGAAGCAGTACGTATACACGTACTAGTATCCTACGACGCTCAGAATCATCCGCGCATACCGGCGCGCGAGAGCAGCATCCAACGCCGAACTCGAGCATACCCTCGTGGTCGAAGCGTGCAATTGCTAGTAGACTGTAGTGGCGGTGACATGCCGCCAGCGCCTGATTCTGCGCCGCGGAACCGGATGGGCGAGTCAGCATGACAGCAAGTGTCATCGCGCATCAGTGTTGCGCGTCATCGCCGTCGGGGTTGCGCCTTGTCGGTCGGAGGTACGGTTCAAGCGGAGATCTACATTCATTGAGGATGCACAGAGGTGGGCGAGTACACATCGTCCGTGACTAGCAGTATCATATAAGCAACAACAGGAGCATAAACGCAGAGCACAGGACGGAGCCAAAGGAGTGTCGCGACGTAGCGCACCAGCGTATATCGGTGGGAGAATGCGAACGAGTGAAGAGGGTGGGACAGCATACTCCAACGTCATCAGGGACACAGATCCAAGGGTCGGAGACACGCTAACGTCTACTGGACGATGATGCGGACGTAAACTCTGCACTGCGCATTGTGCCCGGGGGTACGTATCGGAGGCGATCGGAACCTAAAGTTATAGAGAAAAAATGTCCGTATCCGGATGTCGGCAAGGTATATAGGATACGCGAAAGAGACTGTCTGCTGTGAGGATTGTCTCGTTGTTCAGTAACTAAATATCATCAACCACGGGTTGAGGACGATCTGTCGTCCGCAGACAGACGTCAGCTCTAGGGCGATGGAGAAAATTGTGGGGTACGCACCGGGAATAAGATGTGGCAACCGACCACAACGGCGAGGGGGAAGATGACGGCCCATCCCGAGCCGTCGATACGCCAAGCAAGGGGCACGAGTGGAGTGCTCAGAATGATCATTGCGAATACGAGAACCCACGACACGAGCCAGGAAGACCAGAAGCGTTTGAAGATCTTCGGGACCTCCTTGAAGAAGTTCGACCGCTCCACCTCCTTCTTCGTCGCGCCCCAGGTCATGTTGTACGAAAACGTGTGCGCGAGGATAGCTTGAGATACCGGGATGGAGAGACCGCCGAAGAAGAAGAAGCTACAGCGGGCGTGAGCGTCTGCCGCGAAACCGCTTGGCGAATGGGCGGCGTGAATGTGAGAGAACGTACAAGAAAGGTATCCACATGATGTTTTGGAACAGCGCAGTCATCTGTCAAATATAGTTCAGGCAACAATTCGGTCAGCGCGCGACAGAAGGAACTTACGATCGGCTTCTCTCCGAGACGGTATTCGAGCAGCGTGAACCCGACATTGCCAGACCCGATGAATACCACCGTGGTCGCGAGCCAGATCTCGAAACTGTGCATGTAAAAACCGTCGACGGGGAACTGGAATCCCAGTAGTACGTAGTTAATGACGCTGATAGTGATCGACGCGGCGATACCGTCTACGATGGCGGATGAGGTCAGCAACGGACCACGGGGAGCGGTCTCGACGTCACCGCCGTCACTTACAGTACGAGAACATGTACGCTAGCATGGAGAACTTGTAGTGCAGAGGCGCGCCGGACCAAAGGAATCTGTGGATCTGGCGCGCGATCGGCCCTTTGCGCCACCACTGTGCGATAGGGTTGAAGAGTAGCTCGTTACATCCTGCAGCGAGAAAACGTCAGTCCCCTCCCCTCCACCACGCGTTCCGGGCATCGGAACACGCACCGTACGCGTATTTCTGCCACCGGTTAAGCTCGTCGTCGACGGTAAGCGACACGCCCTCTTTGAAGCCGCCCTTGGAGTACGTCGCCCAGCGGATAATGTACCCACGCATTTGCAGGCGAAGCGCCATGTCAAAGTCTTCGGACACGTTTGACTCGGACCAAATCTTCTCCACATCGTCAGCGGGGTCAACGAAGGCCGCGTCTTGGATGGCCTTCCACCGGAGGAACGCGTTGTGTCCGACGAAGGGCGCAACCTCGCCGTTTGCGCAGCCTACACCCAGGAAGCGCCCTATAAGCGCCAAGCCCCGGGACCGAACAGAAGAGAGCGAGGTCTACGCACTGAGGGAGATGCACCTATTGATTCTGCGCGTGAAGTACGCAATGCCGTTCTCAAAGTAGTGGTGCGCGACCTGCATGACGTCGGACTCGTGCTGGATGATCGCGACCGTCGGACACTCCGCCATCTCCCGCGCGGCGTCCCGGAGACAGTCCTCGGGCACGACCGTGTCCGAGTCGACGAGCAGCACGTACTCGCCGAGCCGGCACGCGCGGCCGTTCGCCGCCCAGGGGCGGAACCGGCGCCCGCTCGCCTCGTACACCTCGTCGATCGCCATCTGGAGCGCCTTCTCCTCGAGGTCCAGCGTCTCGTCCTGCGCCGACGGCGCCGCGGACGCCGCGTCGCTCCCGCTCCCCGCGCGCATCCGCTGCCCCACGCCCGGGTTCACCACCCCCTGGTCCTCGCCGTCGTGGTTCCGGTACTGCATCCCGTAGCGCATGCGCTCGTCCGCGTTGTGCGGGACCGAGACGCTTGCGCGGCCCGCCGGGCCACCCGCGCCGGGGCCCTTCTCGCGGGCGAGGAGGTCGGCGAGGTGTTTCTCTGCCTTGAGCGAGAGCGAGAGGGCGTAGTTCATGTTCGACGCCTTCTTGAACCGACCCGCACGCTTGAACCCGTCGGCGGAGCTGTCGTGCTTGGGACGCGCGACCCAGCCGATGCCGTGGGTGGCGTAGAAGAGGATGCGGGCGTCCCGCTCCTCAACCGGCAGCAGGCGGAGGCCGTCGTCGTTGATGAAGATCGTTGACGTGCCCCCCTGGCGTGCGTATGTTTGCATGGCCTTCTTGATGGACTCTATGGAAGGGGCACTATCGATTGCGTCAGTCGGGAATCTCGTAAATGCCTCGGCTGTCGGACTTACAGGACGGTGTCCAAACCTTCTTTATACACGGGCATTTGAATGGTGATGTGCGGGAGGTTGTTATCGACGGCCTTGTTCGGGCGTGGCTTGACCGCAGAGTAGTACTTGGAATTTCTGTGGAACTGCGCGATGGGGCCGATGCACATGGAGACGTTCTGCATTATTTGAATTGCAAAGAACTATTTGTTCGGGATGTGGTCAGCGCTGGCGAACTCAATGGCAGTAAGCGAGTTGTGCATACGAGCGAGATGCAAAAGAACAGCGGGAGAAGGGCGCAGAGTGCCAGTCGGATGAAGTTGCCGTCGAGCTGGACCTCCGTCAGGAGGATGTTGACGCCATTGCCGATGAAGACTGGCGCAATCCTCAGTTACGGCCGGGCCCTGAGCAACCAGCGGGAGGGTCGGGCACTCACAGATACTCAATCCCGCAGCCAAACCGTTATAGATCGGCGCGAGCAGCATGGGCCTCCTGGGCTCCGGGCCTGCCTCGACATCCGCGTAAGTGTCCACAGAGTCCGACTCTGAGACCATCACCGTCTTCTTCCCTCCCCACCACGCCCTCTTCGTCTTCGTTCTCGGACCGTCCGCCTCCGCCGCAGCCGGGTCCTTCTCTGCGCCCAACGCCAGCTCCTCCGCGCTCATGCCGAGCACGCCACCCGACCCGACAAATACGCCTCGGGGAGTGCCAGGCACCGGTGTGCCCCGGCCAGGAGTTCCTGCCGGGACCCCCGAGTGCCGGCGTAGCTGGTTGTTCGACAAGCGGGTGTTGAGCTGTTGCAGTGAATGTCCCGAGATGGAGCCTGGATATCAGAGAAAGACGCATATAGTCAGTATCAGGGTAGGCGATAGAGCGTCTGCCGGACCACAACGTGAGATAGAAGGCAGAGGTACACGGAGAGTGAATTTTGAGCGGTGAAGAGAACGGTCCGATAAAGGAAATCTTTCACGTTCATAAAGGTCGGGAAAGGAATAGAATGGGGCGAAGCGGCTGCGCGTGATGCGCCGTAACGAAGCTCAGAAGAGTTCTGTTCACAGCCGAGGAGAGAAGTTTCGCGCGAACGCGTCGCATGAATGCTATGGAAGCGTGCGCATTCTCGCTCCAAGATGCCGGGCGCGGCGTGCCGCCGTGAGAGGAGAACAGAAGGCACTCACCAGCAACGCTCGCAGGATGGCTGTTCGAGCTTGTAGGGTGCGAGTTGGGCACCCCTGGCCTCGAACGCCAGAGTAGCTTGATCAGGCGTTCTTCGAAGTCATGGCATGTTGGGATGATAGTGTCAATTGAGTCGGACCAAACGACGAGCACTCGTTCGTCCCGCTGAAATGAATAGTTTGGTGAGCCATCGCACCCCGAGGCAGGTCGGGAAAGGTGAGGAACACGTCTGTGCTGTAAAGACCACAAGAGAGGTGGTCGGACCCTCGCCTGGACCTTTCACGGGGTCGTAGATGGTAGTGGACGAAGACAAACGCGCAAAATGGCCGCGGCTAGGTGTTTCAGGCACCCAGCGCGCTACCGAGCACGCAAGCGCCCGCCCGCCCCTCGATGACGGGGTCAGCGACGGTGGCTGTAACTTTGAACAGGCACCGATCCTCCACACCACCACCATCTCTCGTCTGCGCATACTGAACGCCAGCTCCACACGTCCAGGCGTGGACGCGTGCCCGCCTCCCTCCGAAGATGCCCCACGGCAAAGCGGGCAATGTTCCCAAGAAGGAAGGCACGCGCCAGGCACGCAGCGCACGCACAATGAAGACCGCGTACGGCGCGCACGAAGATCGGCGCGGACATACGACCCGCACGGCGAGCTAGAATTACACGGGCGCATCCCGGGCGTGCGCAAAGATGCGCGCGAGGGGAGCATTGCCCGGACATGAGCGCGAGCACGGCGATCCATGGCCTCCGCGCGGCCCTGGTGCGCGTCCCACGGGTGGCGCACGCCGCGCGACAGGGCCAACTATTGCACCCAAATTACGGCAAGAAGGCGCGGCTCCCCCGGGGAGGCGGACGGTCGGACACCACACGGGCGGACGGGCGGACCAGCCGCAGCCGCGGACGGAAAGAAGGCACGACCACTCACAATGAACGCCGCGCTCTGCTCCTTATCGGCCGTCGGGAGGTCGACCATGGTGTCCAGGATCTGGATGCGCGTGTTCGCGTCGATGTAGATCGACCTGTCCTCTGGCCCGCTGCAGCAGCAAAACACGGTGAGTCGGTGCTGCCCCCCCACCGCGAGCGGGACGTTGAACACGCACACTTCTGCAAAGGCGGCGTGCACCGCTGCGCTGCGAACCTTGACCGCAACGGCAGGGTTGAGCGCGCGGATGGCGGACTCGAACGGCTCGAGCCCTAGGTTCTCGTAGGGGAAGACGCGGTACTCCCCATTGTCGACGCGGAGGGCGACGCCGACGGAGATGTTGTCCTCGTTGGGGCGGAACCAGGCGTCGCCCTGGGTCTGCTTGAAAATGTGGTGGAGGAAGGCGTCGTACCGGTCGTAGTCCATGGTGCTGGTGGCACGCCGGACGGCCTAGAAAGAGAGCGTGAAGACGAGGCGGCCTAGTAAGACGGTGTGAAGACGAGACGGCCGTGGGGAGAAACTCGCTCGGAGGGCGGGGGGCGCGACGAGGAGTTTTGGGGACGGCTCGGGGCGTCGAGGGTGGGGAGGAGGAGAAGAGGAAGTCGGGACGGCGGTCGGAGGGCGGACGGCTGCTGAACGCATGCGATGCCAACTTCTTCAAGAGCCCACTCGGACCCAGACATTCGCACGAAATTCCTAGCAATATCCGGCGCACCGCCGCCGCCCGTCTCCTTATCGAACCCCACGACGCAGCGCACGCCCAGACGCCACCCGCTCTGTGTCCTATTTCGGGGCAGCGCTGCCTCCGCCGCGTGTGTTCTCTTCGCATCCGCCGAGGTTGTTTTTCGCATCCTCCTGCCAAAACAACCGTTGTGCTGACCAAATTTCCCTCTATCGTTCTCAGAGGGCCTCTCTCGGGCCCCTGCGCGAACAGTGTCGCAGACAACACCCCTTGCTCCGGGGAGCGGCGCGGCGTGGATAGACAGACTCGCCGGCGGGGACGATTGATGCTCCAAAACACCACTTTCATATGAGGAAGACCCCGGAACCCCGCTACCATCAAACTCAGCACTTGTAAGCTGTGACGTCACTGCTTTTCGGGCTATCTCTCCCTCCTGCTGTCGATCGCCGACGCTAGCAATTCCTGGCCGCATCGCCGAGGTTACGGCTGTCGCACGACAGACCGTGGCCGCCCAAGCAGACCCACGCGCGTGCCTGGGCCGTCGCCGCGCACTCTCTCATGGGGATGGGGGCGGCGCTACGACGGCCCGTGGCACGCATTTTGACATTTGCTTGGATGGGGGCGGTTGTTGCGCGCCGCTGCGATCTCGGTCACGTACTGCTGCCCAGTTGTTCTCATCCGCCGCGCGTCCATGCCGCTCACGCCCGCCATCCGGCCCTCCTCCATTTCGGAAACCTGGCGCGTTCCATGCCTCGGCTCGCTGTGGCCGCACCTGGGGGTGATGGTAAACGCGTGGTTGATCCGTGCACGCTCATCCCGAGCCTTGCTGTTGGACACCGTCCGTGCGTCGGCGACTCGGTGGGCAGCGCGAACGATCGAGGGCGCACGGGTGTCCGTAATCGGGGTCGTACGCGCGGTGTATCTCGCTCGCTCTGACGCGCACCTGAGGCCGACCTGACGTCGGGTGCCCCGGCAACGGTGGAGCAGCGTGCGCCCCGGCGTCGAGCGAGAAAAATGAGCTACTACCTCCGGGGACCCCGGATACTGCTGCCGTTGTTCAACATAGGCGCGCGGGCATAGACAGCTCGTTGGCCGGCGAACGGCTTATCTGGAGAAGCCACCATGGCCGCGCAAAAGGTGGACTGGAACCATCTCCTCCTCGTGGATTCCTTCCATCCCTCCCGCCCACAAAACGTTCGCAGGCCCTCTTGCTTCCGGTCCACGACGACCCCCTTCCTCATCCCCGACGGTCGTCCACCGCATAACGAGCCCCTCCCGACCGTCGCACGCTAACCGGCCAGCCCTCTTCCCCCATGTTTCGCAGAAGAGACTCCGCGGGGCGCACCGCGTACTCGTCTGCGGACGCGTATCGTGCGCTCGGCGGATCCACTCCGTCCTCCAACTCGCACTCAGGCCACGGCCACAACGACTCTAGCGAAGACGAGGCGCACCTCCAACGGCATGCCGGCACGACACCCATCGCAGAGGCGTTCGCGCGTCGCCGCACGAGTGACGCCTCGCGCAGCAACAACACGGCGGTACCGCTCTCTCCGCCGCGGCCTCGATTCGCGACGGGCGACGGGCGTTCGTCGTGGAGCTCGGAGAACAACTCTTCTCTCAACGGCGAGCAGAGCGACTCGGACACCGCGCCGCCACCGCCGCCAGGGAAGGCCGGCTCTGAAGCGAGCACGGTCCGGCCCGCCCCGCGCGCCACTCCGGCTCGGCCGCGGACGCAGGCCCCACCCACGCAGCCCGTGTCGCCTGCGAACCCGCGCCTGCGTGCGCGCAACCACCGGCGAAGCTCCTCGATCGCAAGGGAGTACGCCCCTGAAGCGGACGCCGAAGACGTGACTTCTGTAAAGTCTGCAGCCCCGTCGTCCGTCCCGTCGTCCGTTCCTTCGTCTGTCCTTTCCCCCGTCAGCATGGCCTCCAACCCGTTCGACACCCCCACCAACTCCCTCTACGGTGCCATGCCCCCCATCCCTGCCTCGCCCCAGACCGGCCGCGCGCCCCCCTCCGCGTTCCCATTCCTCTCGCACCCCGGAAATCCAGACCCTGGGACTCCCATCCCCGGCATGGGTCGCCGCACGTCCATCGAGAGCATCCGGGCTCGCGAGGCCGCACACGCGCGCTCCCCCAGCACTCCGAACTACCCGGGGACCGTCTACCCCGCGGGCGGCACCGCCGCGGGATACGGCCTGCTCTCACACGGTGCCGCGAGCAGTGGCGACCTCGCCGGGGATCTAGGGCGCCCCTACGCGCCTTTTATGGACGGCGGTATACCATCCCGCGAGGGCAGTGCGACGCCCCCGACTCCGATGTCCAGCCAGAACCGGCTCTACATGACGAGCGCGGCTGCCGCGATGTCTGCCGGAGGCGCCCAATATGCGTACGCGCCCGCGCCAGAGGGGGCCGCGCACCTCCCGCGCTCGCACTCCAGCCCCGCGCTCAACATGCGCGCGCCCTTCCTCTCGCCCGCGTCGCGCCCGACGTCGTCGCTCTGGTCCCCGCCGTCGTACCCGTACCCCCACGCCCCCGGGGGGCAGGCGAGCAGCGCGGCGTCGAGCGCAGCGTTCCCGCGCAAGGCGCGCCCGCCGATGCCGTCCTCGCGTCTCTCGCAGAAGCTGTCCGCGGCGGACAAGCCGTGGCTCAAATCCCGCGACTGCCGCGACCGCGCGTCGTGGTGGCTCACGTTCGCGATGCTCTGGCTCGGCGTCGCCGGCGCTGCGATCCTCTGCTTCATCGGATGGGGTGACGTGATGCTCCTCAAGGACTCGGACCTGTGCATGGTGTTCAGCGACGATTTCGACAGCCTCGACCTCAACAAGTGGACGCGTGATGTCGAGCTCGGCGGGTTCGGCAACGGGGAGTTCCAGATGACGACTGCGCTCGACCAGAACCTTTTCGTCCAGGATGGAGAACTGTACATCATGCCGACGTTCACCTCGGATACCCTTGGCTCCGAGTCGAAGGTCACTGATGGCGGGAGCTATACCCTCGATGGCTGCACCACCCAGGGAAACAAGGTGAGTTTTTATCTGAATGTCATTGTTCGCGCTCTGAGCTCCATATGCATGTGAAGTCTGCTTGCACGGCGACATCGGACAAAGGCGACAAGCGGGCTATCGAGCCTGTGATGTCTGCGCGCATTAACACCATGAACTCGGCGACCATCGCATTCGGCAAGGTCGAGGTGCGCGCAAAGATCCCCACCGGCGACTGGCTCTGGCCTGCGATCTGGATGCTGCCAGAGGACAACAAATACGGTCCGTGGCCCCTGAGCGGGGAGATTGACGTGCGTCATCCTCGCACTCTATTCCGACGTGCGACTGACAGAATGTCCCTTCCGCTCGCCCTTAACGCTATCAGCTCATGGAAGCCCGCGGGAACGCGCCGTCGTACCCCGCGCAGGGCCGGAACTTTGTCCGCGCCTCGCTCAACTACGGGCCCATCGCATCGCTCCCGACGCAAATTTTCGGCTTTATCTCGGAGAAGCAGACGTCGTTTGCCCAGGACTTCCACACGTACGCGGTCGAGTGGACCCCCGACTGGATGCGTTTCTACGTCGACTCGCGCCTGAAGGCGATGATGAACCTCAAGATCACGGGCAAGGGCGGTCAGGACTTTTTCAAGCGCGGCAACTACCCCGACACGACCACGAACGGCTCCAATGTCGCCGTCGTCGTGGACGATATCTGGGCCAAGGCCGGCGGGAGCGCTGCGGCGCCGTTCGACCAGCGTGAGTGTATTCTCCCGCCCACGCCTCCCTTCTCCCACCCTATCACTGCGATCCCTCGCGGGGACAGAGCGGGCGCGCGCTGACCTATCTTATCTGCACGCCCCCTCTCGCCGTATTTTTGGAAATCCCTGCAGAATTTTACCTCATCCTCGACGTCGCCGCAGGCGGGACGAGCGGCTGGTTCCCGGACGGCGTGGGCGGCAAGCCGTGGTTCGACGGGTCGGACACGGCCATGTTCGACTTTGCCAGCGCGCAGGATACGTGGTCCGCGACCTGGCCGTCGTCCTCTGCGGACCGGGCGATGCGCGTGTAAGTGCCTCTTTATCTCTACTATCTCTTCGCGGCGGCGCGAGGCGGATTCTCGGCCTCGCGCATGCGCGCGCGCGCGTTCTCCCTGCGACCGCGGACGCTGACCGGAGCTCCCTTGTTCTTCCTTTCGCGTTCGCAGCGACTACGTCAAGATGTGGAAGCTCGGAGCGTGCTGAGCGATCAGCGCCCCCGGCGTTGCCCTGCCCGCGCGCGCCGGCCGTTTATCTCTCCGCGCCAGCCCTAGCCGTTTTTGCTCGTACACCGAGACGGACTGAGAACCCCGACTAGAAGAGGACCCTGCACTCATACCCGCTCGCGGACACACGTACACGCGCCTCCCCCTTCGCACCCTGTAGAGCCTCCCCTCCCCTTCCCCTCCCGTGCCTGCCCAGCAGAACGGCCTCTCTGAGGCTCGACGCGCCCCCGCTTCTTTTTTACACCCGTCATTTCCGCTCCTCGTGGTCGTGCCTGCGCGGTGCTTCCGCTGCTGCTGCTGCTGCTGCTCCTGTATGATTATAGCCTGTCTTATACGGTACCACCGCCCCTCGCTGCTTGTTTGCTACATTAATGGGCCGCGCGCGCAGAGCCCTGCGCGCGCGGCGGCCGTTGCCTCCGCTCTTTTTCATCCACGCCCGCACCGCCTACGCGCTGTTATAATTTCGCCCGCTGCCCGTGCCAGTCGCCTTGACGAACGCTTTCGGACGCCTCCTCGTTCACGACTTCCGACGTTGTTACTCGCTGCTACCTACAGTGCCCGTGTTGTGTCCGGCTGCAGAGCCGCATCCACCCCTACCCCCACCCCCCTTCCACCACGTACACCCCTGGTCCTGGTTGCTGCCGATCCCACTTGTCGTTCCCACCGCCCTTGTACTTACACGCATGCCCCTGGGCCTGGACGTCGTCATACACCGTGGTCGTCGTGGTTGTCATACATGCGGTCATCACCTGCTCACCTGCTCACCCGTGCACCTCCGGAGAACTAAGAACAACTCTGCGGAGGGTGTGCGGCGCGCGCGCGCGCCGTATCCCCGTCTCCTCCTGCCAGCGTGCCCGCGCAGAGCTCCGGGCGCGGATGGCGTGCGTTCTGGGCCCGATGAGAGACATCTTGAGACGCCACCGACGCAAAGCTGGTGCACAGCAATGCCTCATACGCGCGTCATCGACGACGTCCCCCGCGTGCACGCGCGTTTCGACTCCAATATATTCCTCACAACACCTTCGAAGTCTGACCGGGCGGGCCCCTATCGGAGCCCCCTGCGCGCGCAAGCGCCGCGTCGGCGGGACAATGGCGCCGTTGAGTTCTTCGCATGAGCGCTGAGTGCTGAATGGCAGACGCGCCCGAACTCTGTAAATTTTGGCATATGTACTCAGTGCACGCGACTGCCGTGAGCCGCGCCCGGCGGCGCGAGCGGGGGAGATTAACCACATTAGCTCCCCGTGCGCAGGGGCGGGCGTGGCGGAGGCGGCGGTGGCGAGTGTCTTTACGTGCTCGGCGCCGTCGCGGGTACGCAAGAAATCCCCTTCTCGCGAGCCGACGGGGGCGTACGTTGCCCCGTACGTCGCGGGGAGCTCGACGCGGAGTGAGCGCCACGCCACGCGACCCCAAAATATTATTTGCGTGGGAGAAGGGGGAGGGGGCGGGACCCGCGCTCCGCCGGGGCCTGGTTCGGTGTTTGGAGCTTGTACGGCAGGGCGTGCTAGGGTTCACGTCTGCTCGCCGCGCGCGCAGGGTCTGCGGTTCCCGAACAGAAGGTGCTTATATCGACGTCGACGAGGAGGAGGGCCGAATACATTGGAGCCGCCGTCGCGGGTGGATCGCGACGCGCCTTGTTCTGTTTACCCGCCCGGGGAGATGGGAGGGCCGGAGGGGCGCCTTCGCTTTCCTGGCTTCCGCTGAGGTTTTGAGTTTCGGAGAGGCCCGCGGGTCGAGTCGAGTCTGCAGCCGCCGCCATCGCCATCGCCATCGCCGCCGCCGCTGCCACCGCGGTCGCCGTCGAGGCCCGTCTTGAACAATGAAATTCGGCGCCAGGCGTCGGGCATCCGGGGGCCTCAGGGTTCCCCGCTCCCCGGACGGTCCAGTCGCTGCGAACTGGGTGGCGTGCCGCGGACGTCCACCCGTGTGGTGGAGCTACTTGGAGAGGATGCCGTACGCCGGGGGGCCAGAGTTGCAGCGGGGGGCTCGCGACGGCGCAGCAATATATCTGATGACCTGTCGACACTCGGACACCTCGGTGGGAATTGGAGCCAAACGGCGGGTCATATGTCTCGGCCTGGTTAAGCTTTCGGCGTGCCTCTCGATCGTGTGCGGTGCGGGGCATTCGGAGGTGCGCGTCGGATGGGGCAAATCGTAGGGCGCGTTTGACTCGAGCTGTGCTTGTCCTCGATGAGGGTAGGACGTTCGCCGTATTTAACGGAGATCCTTCCAGCTGGTCTGATTAATGCAGCGTGGTGGAAGTTCTGTGGAACCCTGTCGCGTAAGGTGCGCATGGTGGCCAACTTCGGCGCTATGGTGCGTGCTCGTGATTGTATGCAAGACGGCATCCGCAGAGACTTCCGTGTTGTAGTCGCTGCACGGGTGGCAGCTGAGCATGCACAGGGACATAACTACGGAGTGGCCCAAACACTTATTACGAAAAGTGACAACACGGTTCGTCAGTTCGTGTAACGCCCATAATACATGAGCGGTGAGTACTCACGTTGTCGGTGATTATCTACGCAGCGACCGTAAAACCAACCGAACCGGGTCCTAAGGCCTAAGTAGTCATAGACATTCCGAGTGGGGCGGGAGTGATGCTATTGGATTCATTCCACGATGCCTTCGGATTGTGTTTGTCTTCGAGCTCCACGCCGCGTGCTTAGAGGCGGCCCCGATTTGATTCCGGATGCAATTATCAAAGGTGTGAGAAGGTACACAACGTTAAGCAAACAGCCACCATTAATCAGTGAACGTTGACGATGATCGTCGAAATGTGATTGAGCGTACGGTGGAGCAATTTAACTCTACAGACGGCGGCGCTGAGCGCCGACTTACTAGTTGGCGAGGAATGGGATAACCAATCTTGGTGAACTTCGAGTACGGTTTAATTTGTCGTATGTCTCTATGAGTTGGTATACTTATGACCACCATGCTGGTGGGACACCGTTGGTCTCGTATCAACGCGCCACAGAATCCCATAACGCACAGCACAACGCTCATTGCCTTCAGCCTAGGGGCCCAAACTTGAGGCCAAAGAAGGTTGTTTCAGTACAAGGAAAAGCTAGTGGTGGTTTGAAGTCATACTTACTTTTATTGTCCCTGGGAGTCACTGCAGGCCTGTCTTGAAAACTTGACGCGATGGTGAGCGATTGTGGACCATGACGGGGTACGCAGCGGACCTGGGGACATGCAATCATGAGTAGAAGTTATCGCTGTCCGCTTACCAGGCGGCGTTATGATGATGTGTAAGTCTCCAACGACGGTATCCATTGAAATTCAGCTCGAAGTTGCATAGTCCTCCGCCTAGAAGGCTCTGGATTGCGCGACTTTGGTCCAAACGGTACACAACGTCGCCGTTCTACCTACCCTGAGGGTCTAGGCTCGCCGGCGAACCTTCAAGGTAAACCTTTCAAGCGCTGTTCCATGAATCACCTTGCCAACTGAGAGGACAGTATGTGCTGCTGGGTGCTCTCATCCCTACTTACAAGTAGTCCCCTTGGCTTCAAAGTCTCCTAAGTCAAGGCTCACTTGAAACTCGGAGGATCCTGCCAAGTCATGCGAGGCACGTGCAGCGTGACAGCGTGTCGCGCGAGCGTGATGGAGTGGAACGCGTCGGGTCACGAGCGCGAAACTCCATCGTCACGCGCCCGCCAAGCGTTCCGTGTCACGCGGCGGTGGCGGCGGCTCAGGAAGAGTCGCCTCACCACCAGCCTGTCTCTGCCTCCCGCTCCCGCTCTGCTTCTCCCTTCTGTCCTGGACGGACCTACGCTATCTACTACGTCTGTAAACAATGAGTGGACGGTCACTACACGCAAAAGCCATCCTCGGCGAGGAGCAATTTAGCCGCCTCTCACAGACGAAGGTCCTACTTGTTGGCGCGGGTGGAATTGGGTGTGAACTGCGTACGTCCTAGCTATTGCGATCTACATGAACATTTTATGGCCTGACTATGAATTCATGCCTGAATGGATGCTTTGAATGTCTATAGTAAAGAACATCGTTCTTACTGGCTTTGGCGATATCACACTACTCGACCTCGACACCATCGACCTATCCAACCTAAATCGCCAATTCTTGTTCAGGAAGAAAGATATCAAACAGAGCAAAGCCATGGTGCGTCCTCATTCTTGCTGCTACATCGCGGCCCTGAAATCCCTAAACCCACCCTCTGTGATACTGCCCTGCGCTCCAGGTTGCGGCCAAGACTGCCTCTGCGTTCAACCCGAACGTCAAAATCACCCCCATACACGGCAACATCAAGGAGCCCCAGTTCGACGTATCATGGTTTCGCAGCTTTGACATCGTGCTGAATGCACTGGACAACCTCGGTGAGTGCTCGCCGTCTCCTGCTCGTCTGCCCCACCCCGCGTCCCTGGCCAGCACCGCCATCCTAGCGCCGCCCGCATCTATGGTATGGGAACGACAATGCCGTGGGTCTGGTCGGGGCTAAAGCGTATCAAGTTTACAGTCTCTGTATTCTCGGCGGTGCATGTCGTCTGTATGCGCGTTATGGCAATAAGAGGGATTTGACGCGTACTGTGTTACTCACCGAGCGCGCCGTTCCTCTTTACAAGCCAAAGATAGCCTAGCGCGCGCCCTCCGACCCGAAATAGTGTTCTCTTCGCGCAGCGGCCCGCACCGGGGTTCTCTGGTATCCGCCGACATGATTCAGCGCGTGCTAGAACCATTGCTGGGTCGAGGGCGCCTGTAAGGTATTCCGTGCTGGGCTCCCAACAGTCTTCTCTGGGCGCGCATGATGGAGAATCCGCGAAATCTTCAACTCCAGAGCTAACTATCTGCCTACAGATGCGCGAAGACATGTGAACAAAATGTGCATGGCAGCCAATGTCCCTCTCGTAGAGTCTGGCACGGCTGGCTACTTGGGTCAAGTGCAACCCATCTTGAAGGTGCGTTCGCGTTTCGACCTCGTCGATCAAGACATTCACGACCCTTACCTTAGGATTCTGCCGAGTGTTTCGACTGCGTCCCAAAACCCACGCCAAAGACTTTCCCAGTGTGCACGATCAGGTCCACACCGTCACAGCCCATTCACTGCATCGTGTGGGCCAAAAGCTATTTGATTCCGTACGTTCACGTTTACTCCGCATATTGCATATGGCTCATCGGATTTCACTTTTAGACAACTCTTCGGAGAAGATGAGGACGGAGCAGAACTTGACGAAGCCGAGAAGGCGGGAGAAAACGGTGCGTTGTAATACTCGTGTTTCCAATTTCACCGCCGCTCAAACTCTCTTACAGCCACGGAAATCGCTGCATTACGCAAAGAAGCACAGGCTTTCAAAGCCGTTCGCGCCGCGCTTCGGTCAGCTCCTGGGGATGCATCTTCGTCAGGCCCCAGTGCTGCGAAGCTCGTCTTCAACAAGGTGCGTGCGCGAATCCACCTAACGTCCCTTTGCGGGGGAGCCCCGGACCCTACTCTAACTTGGCTATCATTAGGTGTTCCATGCCGATATCCTTAACCTTCTCTCCATGGCCGATATGTGGCGCACCCGTGAACCTCCCGTCCCCCTTGAATTTGACAAGATTTTGGAAGGCAGTTTCCCCCTTCTCCGGCCACAGCAGAACGGATTACCTGCAAACGGGAGCGCCACAAATGGGAGGTCGGGAGAGACGATGGGGACAGGAAGCGGGGAGGTGAAGGTGAATGGGACTGCGCCTATTTCGAATGGGAGCGGGTCAGGCCTCAAGGACCAGCGGGCACTGTCTTTGCAAGACAACCTTGACCTCTTCATCGCGAGGTGCGTGTGCTGCCCGAAGTATGTCAGCAGCGCACTCATCGCCATTTCTCTGACAGCACGGAGCGCTTGGCTGCTCGCCTCCGCGGTGGAGAGAACACCATTTCCTTCGACAAAGACGACGATGACACCCTCGACTTCGTCACAGCTGCTGCCAACCTCCGCTCTGCCGCGTACGGTATCCCCGGCAAGAGCCGATGGGAAGTCAAAGGCGAGCCTCGCGTTCTCTGCGCTCGCGCGCGCTCCGCTTGATGCACTTGCTGACGTTTCCCGCGTCCGCATCGCCCGCCCCCCAGAGATGGCCGGGAACATCATCCCCGCCATCGCGACGACGAACGCCATTATCGCGGGCCTCATCGTCCTGCAGGCGCTGCACCTCCTCCGGCGGGCGTACAGCGCGCTCCGGAACGTGCACGTGCAGTTCAAGCCATCCATGCCCCTCAGCGCGATCGCGATGTGCCCGCCGAACTCGTTCTGCGGCGTGTGCCGCGACACGTACACGGAGGTGCTGTGCGACCCCGCGCGCGTGACGCTCCGCGAGGTCGTCGACGGGATCCTCGGCGGCGCCGACGTGGACGAGAAGCGCGAGGTGAGCGTGTACGAGGACAAGCGGGTGCTGAGCGACCCGGACTGGGACGACAACAACGACCGCACCCTGGAGAGCCTCAACGTCACCCGCGGCAAGTTCCTCTCCGTCGTGGACGAGGACGGCGAGTACGCGACGATCCAAGTCGCGATCGGCGTCCTGCCGTGAGTCCATCCTTTTTTTTCGCCGCCTTGACCCCCCCCCCCCCGATGTCCGTGCTGACCGCATCCAATGTAGACCCAACCACCCGTGCGACGCGCCCGCGCTCGTGCTGCCGTCGCCGCTGCCCCAGCCGGGGAAGAAGGAGAAGCCGCGCCCCGCGACGCCGACGCCCGCGCCACCGTCCGCGGCGAAGAAGCGGCCCGCGCCGGACGACGCCGGGCTCGAGGAGCCATCTGCGAAGCGGGCGAAGACGGGGACGCTGTTCTCGCCGAGCAAGAAGCGCAAGCTGGAGGAGGACGGGCTCATCGTGCTCGACGACGCGGACGAGAAGATCGAGGAGGACGTCGACCCGGACGTGATCGAGATCGACTGAGGTCGGGTAGAAGATGCGTGGAGTGTTGTGTTCGAGAGGCTTAGAATGTGCTCAGAGTCCAGCGTGTGGAGAAGCATTGTAGTTGACATCGCTAGAGCTTTTGGAGGCCCGTGTTCTTTCTTGCGTTTTGCTGGTCGTATATTTTTATCTCGCTCTCGTCGTAGTACTTTACAGCTCGTGCTCAATGTCGCATATGAATATTGTATGATCATCATCTATCCCTCTTCTGGAGCACCGGAATGCACCCCATTCTGTCTGTAAAACAATCCTCCTGAGGAGAGGAGCTTGAGGTACGACGGAACAAGCTCAAGGTCATACATAAGTCACAACGCTATCTTGCTCAATGCCTTGATCCCATGTCTTGGTGACTGGGTCAACTGGGTCAATATACGTCCTTCGTGAAAAGTAGCGGCGACCAAGTGAATTACATCTTACCTATTAGACTAGTACTAGGCAACATGCCTCCCCAAGCTTTGCTCTCCTGAGGGACCTGCCCTTAAGTCACTTATGTAATTTCCGGGAATCCCCGAAATGCGGGTGCCACCGCCGCACACACCGATTTCGAAAGCTCAGCATGTTGCTCCACCGCCCCGTTGCACATCCATTCAATCGAATTCCCCTCCAGATTCCAGACGAGTTGCTATTTCCCGTCTGATACGCTCGCCGTCGATCTGTTACGCCTAAATTGTGAGTAAAGCTCGCCCTCACGTTATCTCACCGCTTCACCTTGTCTACATAGTCCAAACGCGTGATACGTACAAACGGTGTAACATGGCCTGCAGCGTGGACGGTCCTCAGCACAACAACCACAACATGACAGGCAAGATTATATTGCGGTGGACTGCTTTATGCAATCCACCTGCGCCGCGAAAGTTGATGTACTACGTGCGCTCAAATCGGACACCCCTCTCCGCATGTGCCCGAGCGTGTACCCATAGCCCTCGTGGGCCGCGCCCTCTCCGAGTGGCTGTCTTACCCGCCCTTGCCGTGCCCTGTGACAGCACTGCATTGAATCAGCATTAGCATTGCCGTGCATCCATCAATTCCCACCCAGAGGTTTATCTGTCTAATAAGCACCGCCACCCGCCTCGTCTACGCCCCGAGGCCAAGAAGCCTCTCGCTAGGCAAAGCTAGCTGTCGTACATTGGTGAGCAACACATAGAGCTGCTGAAAGCGGGGCTCACGGTCGCCGTCGCCTGACCGAGCGTTAGGTTGTTCGGGAGATGTGACTCTCGGCCTTGCTCTCTTATATCTCTCAACCTCGCTCCTGGAAAACCACAACAACTTCACCCCTGCTATTCTCCTGAGTACCTTGCTCTGCTGGCAGCGCCTCTTCTCGCATTCTTACATCTAACGATTTTCACCACGGCGTCCCTAACCCCTCTTCGACGTCCCCTTCTATCTCCCATCATGAGCAAACCACCCTCGTACCAAATGTCTCAGATGCAAGGTAAGCAAAATCTGGCCCCAAAAATGCGAACATGCAGTCAACTCATATCCACGACCGTGTAGAATCCAGTAGGCCCATGACATACAGGGTAGTTGGTCGCGTGTACCGGAGCAGCCTCCGTCCAGTAATCGTCTTCAGTGAGGGCATCCATCGTGTGTTTATCACTACCCCTAGTTGACAAGAATCCTACCCAGTCAGTCTTATCAGCGCGATATACGCGCTTGTCCTGTACGTTTCCTTCGTTGTGTATCACATTGTACCTTTCGACATTTCGCTCATGTTCTCCGTATCACAGGGCCGTGAGTGTTATTGCCAATGCAATTCTCTGGTCTTGTGGGATACCATCTCATCGCATTCACCAATAATCTAGATACCGTCTTTCCAATACATCAATCGCGATAGGGACCGTAAGTTGATCTTCTGCGCTACGCATAAGTCGGAGACCTCATAAACCTCTCACCTCAGACAACATGTCCAAGTTCGTTGCCTTTGACATCGTTGTGGGCACAATATACCTGGTTGCTGGCGTTATCGAGATATTCGGGATAGTCTCTGCCGTCACCGTGCGTCTTCACTTATCGTCTTTCTGATTATCCTCATAACTCTTCGTTCAAAAGCAACGGTTAGCTCTCGTTCGGGTATATGCTTTCCTTTCGTTAGTTGCAGCTATCACAATGGTTGGCGGTGCAATTTTCCGCATTGTCACACATTTCGTGTACAAGGTACGTTCGAGAATGGAATTTAATCAAAGATCAAGCTCTTAAGACCGTGTTTCAGAACGCTCTCATCGAAGAATGTATAACATATGTGCTGAAAGATGGTGTTGTCTACGTAAGTACATGGCTAAATCCACAATATTCGAAGCCTCACTTTGGGAAGCGTTTTGGAATTTATGGGCCCCGCGTCCGAAGCCAGCTCGACCCGGCTCAAGCTGCAGAATGTACGCCTTTTGGTCTCTCCCACACTCCGCTTCTTTTTATCGCTGACGCCATATTCAGTCTGCAGAGCCGCATGGAGCCGGGACTCTACAGACGAGATTCTGTATCTCGTCTTCGAGCTCTGTAAGGCCATCGTCCCCTTCGCATCGTCTCAGCTAACGCCTGCTTTCACAACACCCAGTCTTCATGGCATTCTTCACGTTCCTCACGTTCGCATACTACCACCAGCTCCGGGAAGCATACACTTCTATCCGGACCACATTCGTCGCCAGCACCACCGCCATCCCCGACGCGTACAACCGCCCGTACGACTCTGAGGGCTACGTGCCATTCACACCTCGCTCTCAAGAGAAATACGACGCGCCGCCCGGCCCTCCACCCTCTGACAGCTCGCGCATGAGCATGAACGCAGGCATGTCCGCGAACGCAGGTAGCATGATGGGCGGCGGAATGGGCGGCAGCATGCCCGCTAACATGGCGTCCAGGATGATGGGCCCACCTGGTCCTAGCGGAGCGGACGGTGCGCGCATGGGCGCGAAGGCCGACACGATCGCGATGGGCGGGCTGGGGCGGCGCGACAGCGCAATGTCAACGTACTCCATGCGCGCCGCGCCCCCCGGCCCGTCGATGTCGGACACTGCGCGCATGGGCTTCAGCGACCCGTTCGCAGACTTTGACCGCGACTCGTCTAGGATGCGCTGATGTATTTCGCGGTAGTCTTGGAGCGTGGCGCGCAGGTAATGGACACGAGGGGAGAAGAGGTTCGGACTTGGATATCATATCTATTCGTATACGGTATATACTATGGAGCGTTGCTATTCTATTTACAGATGGATGCTACATCGGTTGAGGCAGCCTATAGTACGTGGAATGAGGAGATGGAGTGACTGTCCTATTCGATAGTGCGATGTAGCAACGATGACGAGATGATAATGATGATAGAACACATTGAGAATTGAACGAACATGAGGAGAGTGTGAGATGATAGCGATACAGAGTAGCGGGGGACAGCGAGCGGTACAGGGCAGTAAAAACAACAAACGATACACAGCGAAGCTTGCATGACACCATGGTAAATGGTGTGGCCGGGCGTGCAGACGGGGCCGTTGAGAGCACTGTACTCGGTGGTACTAGGCACTCCGCTTCGGGTCATCGTAAGCTCGCGCACGAAATTGCCGTAGGGCGGGGGTGCGGGGCGGGGCAATTGGAGCGCCTTTGGGGGAGGGCTATACGACAGAGTGGCTTTGGGAGCGAGTGAAACCAGAGCGATGGTTATAACGCACAACAACGGCGAGCTCTTCAACTCTCGCCCCGTGCTGCGGCGGCGGCAGCCGCTGCCGCTGCTGCCTTCTTCTCCCGTTCTGCGTGGGTTTTCAGAAACGGCATAGTTTGACGATGGAGAGGATGCACTTACCGATCTTGCAGTCCTTTCTCAGATGTTTGCCTGGTAGGTCCGAGCGCCCAAAAGTACTCGGACAACCCAATCCGCTGTTTGGGCAGCGGTACCTGTGTCCCATGTGGACATCTAGGTGTCTGTTCATCCCAGTGTTTTTCGGGAGCGGTTCTGGGCATCCTGCCCATGGGCAGATGCCTGGTCGTGTCGCACCCGGTGCGACGTGCTGCTTACTGTTCTCCCCGTAGCCCGATTCACCCCCTGTTACCTGGGGACCTCTTAAGGTCTGGTCCCTCATTATATCCTGGATTGCCTCCCGCCGTTCCTTGGCTGTGGCGTTTGGGTCAGCGAGACATAAATGGTCCCGGTAATGCTGACGGGCGTATTGTAGTTCGCTAGGGCGGAGTATAACGCGGCAGGCCTCCACCCCGCATCTCCGGGTCTCCCCGAACGCCAGAGAGCAGACATCTAGTTTGGTCTCAGAACGTACAGCAGGTTGCTCCCCTAAAGAAGGTTTGCTTTTCTTCCCTCGTCCTTAATATCGAAATCACTTCAGTGCACCCACATATATGTACATTGTCACATACCTTTTCCTTTAGTCGTGGTAGTACCCTTGGGGGTCCGCGCCTTCTTCGCCTTCTTCGCTACACGCGGTTTCTTGGGGGGTACCCGGTCCTCAGAGCGTTCATCCTCCGAGTCCGAGTGCTCTGCGGGACGTTTGCGAGGGGGCACTAAAACTCAGTGAGTACCAAACTAGAGAAAATGGGTCCAAATGACTTACGATTTCCAATGCGCGTCGACCGACGCAACACAGGTCCACCGGAATCAGGCGGATCCATATACATGGACATACAATGGACTTCTGTGCCCATTGCAAACTCCATCTGCGCCTGGTAATCAAGCGTGATGAGAGGAATGTTGGTGGGGATTCTGAGGAGAGAAGAACACATGTATCGCCGTACCTCGTCGCGTGGATCCCGGACACTCTCTTCCTCTTGACTCTCATCTGATTTGGACTCTGAGGAGCCAAATTCCCAACCCACTTCTCCTTGTTCGGATTCTTCATGTTCTGCTCGTCCGTGTCACGAGAGGCTGGGCAACGGCAATGTGAAAAAAACGCACCCCTCGCCGGCCCCTTAGGTCCCTCCAACCACCCCGGTGCTTCTTCTTCCTGATCGCTCTCGGACTCGGATGTCTCGGACTCCGAAGTCTCGGACTCCGAAGTCTCGCCCTCGGAAATCTCGCCCTCGGAGGTCTCGCACTCGCAAGTCTCGCCCTCGCAAGTCTCGCACTCGCAAATCTCATACTCGGAGGTCCCGGACTGGAAGATCTCGCACATACCTTGAGCGCGGGAAGTACATCGTCAGTCGTGAAGCCACGTAATCTACTGGAGAGAGCACATACGACTGTCATCGCCCGCCCATTCGTTGCCGTCGGGTTCCGTTTCCGTGTCCACGGAGTTGGGCTTAGCCATGTAGACTATTCAATCGCACGTCGTCAATAGGGGCATTATGGCAAGACGAATAAACGCACCTATCAAGCCCGGGAAATCCAACATAGAATCTTCGTTTAATTGTTCTATATCCTCCAATATCTTCTCCGTTTCAAGCTTGACCCCCAGTTCTCCACCCTCGCCATCCGACTTTAGGTGTGGTGAGTATAAGGATAGGGAGGCCATGGTACCAGCGGGAGACTCACGAAAGGTGATAGGTTTGTTGCACACACAAATGGAGTGTCCATCGTGTTTGCTGGTAGAAAATCCGGAGGTGTGGGAGGTGGGTGGAAGGTAGAGGGTAGAAGGAAGAGGGTGGAAGGAAGAGGGTGGAAGGTAAAGTGTGGAAGGCAGGGTGTGGGCGGTACAAGGTACAAGGTGGGTGGTGGGTGGTGGGAGGAGTGGAGAGGAAAGACAGTGGAGGTCGAATTCCGCGCGTCGCGACCGTATTTGAACCATCGCGGAGGCGCCGAGGCGGACGGTACACCCTCAACAATCAACGCGGGGTAACGTGAGCGGACGCGTCGACGTGTTCAACACAGCTCGCATGAATAACTCTCCCTGTTGCACAATGGCCTTTCAGAACATTGGTCGATTCGGCAAGACGTTTGGAGAACGCGTGCTCACCTGGATGTCTCCCCCCCACGTCGGCGGCCCCACCTCCTCATACGAGTGACCTAGGTCAATGCCTTCACGCACTGGCATTCACGAGCGTCCCCAGTACCTACTAGACACGGAACGACATAGATCGCCTTCGATGTCCTGCATTCAACAACGCCGAGAGTGGTGAGTAGGCTGTTGAGTGTCTGAATGGCGTCGCCCGAATCCTGAACTAGAATTAGCGGCCACATGGTGAGCGAGTGACCTTCCATACCAGCCCAGTACTGTATAGTCATGAGTGAGAGAGCACACACACACACCTTAATCCGTCGTATAGTCCTGCCACCTCGCGAGGGTCCTCCATTGCGCGAGTCCACTTCGACACCCAACCACCGGCTCAACCTCGCTCCCCAGGAAGAACCTCATGTCACAGCCTCTCTTTCGCGTGTCTACTTCGTTCAGACGCAGGGCTGAGCATGTCTCAGCACGTATTAGGAGGCCCTAAAGATTCTTACTCTGCCCCTGGAGGACACCCTGATTAAACCTCCACGAAGCGAAACAACGCCTACGGCCGTCGGAGCCCCACTTTCGTTTTGCTCGCATATAGAAGCTGATTAATTCTTAGCAGACACACAAGTGAACGCGTATTGTCGCCCAGCGAGCCTTATACTCTCGCTGAGGGACAACACCCGCCTTTCGGAGTATCTCGTGTTCACATAGGCGCCGGCCGGGTCGCTTCACTGGGGACGCCTAGCCGCCCACCAGCTCATCCTTTCCTCTCGCCATCGTGGACCATCGGCGCGCACGCAACACTGCTCGGTGCGCTCTGGGGTTAGCCCACGGCTCGGAAAGACGCGATATGGGGTTGGATTCCCCACTGCAGCAGCATAGCTACAGGGGCCGTAGCTCTGTGGGGCGAGCAGCCATGGTACGGGGGCAGGGTGGGCCGCAGATACCTGTACCAACGAAGGTGAGCAATCTTCGCCCGTACCAGAAGGGATAGATGGAAGGAGAGAGGAGCAGAGAAGTCCTACATGTGTCTAAGGGTGCGTCTGTGCGCGTGTAGTCGTGAAAGGCTGCAGTGCATTGAACTCTGCACCGAGTGCTCGAAACTCAATGCTCGAAATCTTGAGTACTTGCGTTGTGCGAATGCGCGGGCTGTCCAGCAGTGCGGATGTGTGTTGAAGAGAAGGTTCAACGTGAACCACCAGCGCGAATCTGTCACCCAATATGCGCTCTTGTGTGGTGGGAACCCGTCCATGCCTCAATATTTTTCAATTAAATTCGCGTGATCATGTCTTGTCTCTTCTCCATCGCCCCTATACTTTCACCCACTCGACGCTAAAGCGGACGCTCCCTTTTTCGTAGGGCGTGGCTCCATATTACTCTTTCGTACACCCTCATACAACGCATCAGCCCTCAACAGTGTACCCAGCAACTCGCATCTCCCATCGTCTGCATCCATACATCTCATAGGCTATAATTCGCGAGTCATCCACACATCCCCGACCTCCAGTGCCCCCAACATGGACGGCCTCGTATTCAATGACCCTCGCTCTTCGCTTG
Organism: Porogramme epimiltina; assembly: GCA_900155495.1. Taxonomy (NCBI): domain Eukaryota; kingdom Fungi; phylum Basidiomycota; class Agaricomycetes; order Polyporales; family Polyporaceae; genus Porogramme; species Porogramme epimiltina. Next base: position 45,544 of record FTLJ01000334.1, read on the forward strand.
AGGAAGCTTTGCAAGATACGGACCTCGCAGCCCGCCCACCGCCAGCAGCGAACCTGGCGTGTTCGGTTGGGCTGGTCCTTGCGCAAACGGAGTCCTACCACCCCGACGTGGCACACTCTGCTCGGAACCATGCTTTACAGGTGCGTCGTGACTAGTTCCGGTTCCCCCGTAGTTGCCACCCCTACGTCTCTGCGGTATTATACTTGGCGTTTTGTGCAATATATCTATGAAGATTTCCTATACTCGGATGCCCCACACAATCCCTGAGATAGACCTCGGCTTGCATTGCGCAAAACTTCGCAGAATAATCGCACACGCGAACAGAGGATAGTCGCACCGCGCTGACCACCTGCGAGGGTGAGATGGCCTTTCCTTCAGGCGGATTGTCGTTCGCGACAGACGAAGGGCAGCACCGAGGCACACGCATCAACGTCGTTTGCATCCTATCCCATTCCATGTACGCGAGCCGTCCACACAAGAAAGAGCACCTAAACTACACCACCGGCAGCCCTTGCCGGAAGGACGGCCGGCCTCAGAAGACGGAAGATGAATAAAGATGGGGGAAGAAAAGGGGGGGAGGGGAGGGGGGGATGCAAGAAAGCGTACATCTCCATGGTCATCGTCAGCCAGCCAGTCGCGTCCCTTTCCTCTTGCACCTCGCAAGACTACACCCACACATAGAAAAGCCGAGGGACAGGGAGCGTCGGGGACCCAGCGTGAGGGGCAGCGGGCATTTAGAACTTCTCGAACGCGGAGTGCCCGCGGGGCGCGAAGTAGTCGGTGACCGTCTGGCGCGCGAACTCGTTCCGCGGGGGGTCGCGGGGGACGTAGCGCGAGAGGGGGCCCTGCCAGACCTGGTGGCGGCCGCGGCGGTGTTCGGTGATGGCGTAGCGGAGAGTGAACGTCGCGGTGAGGAAGACTAGACGTACCGCGCGTCAGGGGAGGAGGGTGAGGTGGAAAAGACGGGGTGGTCAGATGGGTGAGGGTGGAAAGGTGCAGAGAGTAAACGTACTGGCGACAAACTCGATCCAGGCGAACGCCTTGAGGGCCTGCACATCCACGCACCAGGAGCGCATCTCCGCGTACTCGTCCGGGATGGCGCCGCAGTTCATGGGGACATGGCGCCAGCGTGCCGTGGAGAACGAGTTGAAGGCTGGTCGCGCACAGGGGTCAGATGGGATTGGGACAGATAAAGTACGAAGAAGCGTACCGAGCCAGAAGATGCTGAGGACGTAGAGGAGGCCAACCTCGATGGCAGGGCGGGCAGTGGGTATATTCTGGAAGGTCAAGTCGAGGGCGAAGCTAGAACGAGTGCCATGTCAGATCAAAGGTCGTCCAAATAGAAGATAGGGAACATACGTGAGGACGAGGATGGTAAGAGTGGCGACAGCAAGGCCAAGAGGGAAGAGGTCCGCATAGACTGTAAGTTATCCGTCGTTAGTAGTAGTCCATGCATAGGCACATATCCTCCATCGCGACTTGGCAGGAGGGGGGTTGTAGCATAAAGCATGGTACTCACAGTAGAACTCTTGGAAAATGTTGACGCGCGCGGCGAACGCGAGGGTGAAGATGTTGAGCACGATCAGGAGGACTTGATGATCGTCATCCATTCGTCCAGTCCCCGGGCGGACATATGCGCGCGCACGAACGGGTGAGATTATAGCACGGTGAGCCCGGCGCGAGAACGATATACGAGGGCAACGCACAGTGCACGCCAAGCTTCTTCTTTCCGCCAGACGAGATCTCAGAGAGGGCCATTCTTGCCGGAGCGTGTGTGCGGGGTGGTGTCTTGGCCGGGGGGCGAAGAGAGGAGTCGCACAGCGAGAAAGAATGGCGTTAAAATGAATGAAAAGGGGCGGACGCCGCGAGCGACGGGAGGAGGGGTGGGGTATGCGTGGCTTGAAGGAAGGTGAGTATAGGGAAGGGCGGCGCAAGGGAAGGAGTTGAGGGAGGGGGCAGCGCGCGCGGCTGTCTTGACGACCGCACCTGCCATCACGCGTCGCGGCTCGCTCGCGATCCATCATGGCCATCCGGGTGGAGCTCGCGCACCCCTCGCGACCTGGTCAAGATGCCTTACAGAGTCGTCTCTAATCACCAAGGGTAGCGAACATTGTTCGCGATGAAGAGATGGGATTGTCGCAACGTCGCGCAGCTGAGCCCGGCCTGCGGACGAGCGGGGCGCGACCAAGACCAGTACTCACTGTGGTTGCAGAAGCCGTAAATAGCTCTTGTCGCGTGGTCATGAACGGGCGTCTACGTGTCGAAATAGCTTCGGCCTCGACTCCCCGAACCAACATCATCATAGTTGCGGTTCGCCCTGAACCGTATTCAACGCCTAGCCTCCGGAACCACTTCAACGTAGGCTACATCTCCGGAGGTCACACCAGCTCAGAGTTCCCTGTTTGTGGAGCTGCGTTATTGTTGGGGCGTCAGCACCACCCCGTGACACCCTTCGATACGCGCGCGGGCAACAGCATTCAAGGGCGACGCGACTCCCTTACGACGTCTCTTCCTCTCCCTACGCGTCCATATTGCAAAGCATGAGTATCAGCAGCATTTCCGAGCAGCTGTGTAGTAAGTCGCGCTTCCCATTTCATATCTTACTATGACAAACCAGTACACACAGTAGGCTGCCAGGTCGGGCATTTGCCGGCAAGTCCTTCCTCTCGTCCGCGAGAGTGCGGGAATCAAATGGCCTCATTCTTTTTAGCAAACCCCGTTCTTCGTCTCCGGACCGGCGGTCCTGGGGGACGCTTCCGGGCAAGGCGGTCATTCATCGTCGCCCGCTGAAGCACAAGGTGCGTCGGGCGAGCACGACCATCCGACCACGATGGAAGTTCGATTGGGCCGTCATGTGGTGCCGCTACGTTCGCCCGCCCGCCCGAGTTCCAAACGTACACTGCAGTCGAGCTGCCGGGGACCGTGTACCCGCTCCTCTTCCCCGTTCGGCCGTGAACCGTGCCGCGGCGCGTGCGCTGAACCGTGATGGCGAGCGCGCATAAATATCCTCGACGGCTGGAGTTCGGATGCTGGCTTGCCCTTCTCTACTTCTTCGACATGCTCACTCGGCGAGTAGGCGAGGCTCTCGTCCTTGGCGCGACGCTGTCCGCCGTTGTCGCAGCCCCTCCGGGTTTCCCAGCGTCCGGCAATGGCATGTGGTACAATGCACCTAGTGGGGTGGGCACCTGGTCGGAAGACTGGTTACCCATAGGAAACGGCTTCCTTGGAGGTAAGTGCGCCTTTGTTGTCAGTATACCTGTATATGCATTGATCACATCTGTGTATAGCGATGCTAGCAGGTCAGACGGTGACTGAGCTGACGCAGCTCAATATCGAGTCTTTGTGGTCTGGTGGACCCTTCCAGGACCCGGTGCGTTATCCACTGAACACCTGCCGTTCACATGACGCTGACGGGCTCTGTTCATGCAGAACTACAACGGAGGAAACAAGCAACCGTCCGAAGCCGCAACGATGGCGGCGGACCTCAAGACGATTCGGCAATCCATCTTCGAGAGCCCGAGTGGGACAATTCAGAGTGAGCGTCGCACTCGTGACCGATCATGCGCCCTAACTCTAACTCTCGACTATGCAGGCGTCGAGGAGCTAGCCACCGACCAAGGCGACTACGGTGAGTGCACGTCACGGCCTCCACATGAACATCCAGGGGCGGAAGACTCATGACGTCGACATCCAGGCTCGTTCGCCGGCGCGGGATATCTGATTTCCACCCTGAACTTGACCGGCGGCACGACTAACTTCTTCCGGTGGCTCGACCTCGATGACGCTGTGCAGAGAACTTCTTGGACCCAATCGGGCACTTCTTTCCTCCGGCACGTCTCTCCATTCCTCGCTGCTGCCACCGGGAACTAATTGCATGCGCATTGTAGCGAGACTTTCTGCTCGAACCCCACCCAGGCATGTGTCCAACACATCAATACCACCGACGGTACCACTCTCCCCTCTCTCACCTTCGCCTACTCGCTTTCCCCGGAGTCCGGCATCGATACCCCCACCGTGCAATGCTTCGACAACACGACTCTCATGATCGAAGGGACGGCTTCTAGCCCAGGGATGGCCTTCGAGCTCCTCGCCCGTGTCGCCGCGAGTGGTGGCAACGCTTCCATAGCGTGTACCCCCTCGGGCTCCAACGCGACTATCGCCGTCACCGGCGCGCAGGCCGCCTGGATCACCTGGGTCGGCGGCACCGACTACGACATGGACGCCGGCGACGAAGCGCACGGGTTCTCATTCAAGGGCACCGCGCCGCACGACGCGCTCGTCGCCCTCCTCGCACCCGCCACCGCGGCGCTCGCCACCACGTACGATGCACAGATAGCGGCGCACATCAAGGACTACTCGGCGGTCATGACGCAGTTCTCTGTGGACATTGGTCAGAAGCCCGACTTCACCACCCCGACGGACCAGCTGCGCGACGAGTACCAGACTGATACGGGCAATCCGTACCTTGAGTGGCTGACGTTCAACTACGGGCGGTACTTGCTCGCTACTAGCGCGCGAGGTGCTCTCCCGGCGAACCTTCAGGGCAAGTGGGGCAAAGACTCTAGTAATGCTTGGGGCGCGGGTGAGGATATATAGCTATTTGTAAACTAATATCCTTGCTAATGTCATTGCCCCCTCCAGATTATCGTACGTTATGGGCCTTACTCTGGTCTCATATGCTGACCTTAACGTCTTCCCATAGACTCGAACATCAACTTGCAGATGAACTACTGGTTCCCGGAGATGACAGGCATGGATGTGGTCAAACCGGTGTTTGACTATATCGAGGTGCGCGGGCCGTCACTTAGCTCTGCTACGTGCTTACAATGCTCTCTGCGCAGAAAACATGGGCTCCGCGTGGCGCATACACTGCGCAAGTCTTGTACAATACCTCGGAGGGTTGGGTGACGCACAATGAGGTGAGTAATTCGCAGCGGAATGCCTACATCGGTACCTCGACATGTTCTAACACGTCCGCGACATGCATAGATGAATGTAGGCCGATTTCCCGTGAATGAACGAGATGGTGCTGAGAACAGCGGATAGATCTTCGGGCACACCGGAATGAAGACTGGTGGAGCCTCATATGCTGACTACACCGGTACGTGTGCCTGCTTTCGCTCTTATTCGGATAGCAGCTTATTCTACTTATAGGCGCGAACACGTGGATGGTACGCACCGAAATGGCTAAGGATCACTTGATACTCACCCGCAAGAACAGATGCTCCATGTATGGGATCATTTCGACTTCACGCAGGACGTAGCTTGGTTCAGGGAGCAAGGATACCCCCTTCTCAAGGTCTCTCTTATTCCAGTAATACTGCTTAGAGCGGCCTTACTGATGCCACGGTACAGGGTGTCGCGCAGTTCCACTTGAACAACCTCTTCCCGGATTTGCGCTTCAATGACTCTACTCTTGTCGTGAACCCGTGCAACTCTCCTGAACAAAATCCGATCACTATGGGTAAACTTCTCATCAGGCCCTGGATAGCAAGTCATGCTTAGTCGTGATATACAGGCTGCTCTCACGCGCAACAGCTTATTTGGATGCTTTTCAACGCCATCGAGAAGGGATTCAAGCTTTCCGGTGACAAGGACACCAAGTTCCTCAGCAGTACGCCATCACCTGTTGTAGCACTATGCTTCTCCCTGATCTCCTTACAGGGGTCCTCGCCACTCGCGAGAAGATGGACAAGGGCGTCCATATCGGCTCTTGGGGCCAGCTTCAAGGTAATCCTCCGTCCTACCTTCTCCCCCGCAATGTGCTTACACACATTCCGACAGAATGGAAAGTCGACATGGACTCCCCTACGGACACCCACCGCCACCTTTCACACCTCATCGGACTCTACCCAGGCTACTCGCTCACCAATTACAACGCGAGCGTGCAAGGCACTGCGGTCAACTACACGCATGACCAAGTCATCACAGCAACGACAACGAGCCTTATCCACCGCGGGAACGGCACCGGACCCGACGCGGATGCGGGCTGGGAGAAGGTCTGGCGCGCGGCGTGCTGGGCGCAACTCGGAAACGCAAGCGAGTTCTACCACGAACTTACAGTAAGTTTCCCCTGCGCTCACTGAAGAGTGAGGTTCTGATCGGAGACACGTGTACGCACAGTACGCGCTCGAGCGCAACTTTGCAGGAAACCTCTTTGACCTCTACACACCTGGCAACCCCGACATCTTCCAGATCGATGCCAATTTCGGGTACTCCGCTGCCTTCCTCGTACGTCCCCTTCCCTACGCCTTCTCCACACATCTCGTTAACGACTCCACACACAACGCTATACATAGAACGCGCTCGTGCAAGCGCCCGATGAACCCTCGACCTCCAACGTCTATACCGTCACTCTCCTGCCTGCGCTTCCGGCCGCGTGGTCGTCTGGCACTGTGCGTGGCGCGCGCGTCCGAGGTGGGCTATCCGTGGACTTCGCATGGGGGCAGGGTGCCGTACGCGCTCTTGCCATACATACCTCGGACAGTGCGCCAGTGCGCACCGTCCGCTTCGTCGAGGATGGAAGGGTGCTGTACACGATGCCGGTGAAGCCAGGCATGAGCGTGAAGGTGATGTGAGCGAAGACTCGGAAGGGATCATGGAGGCCGGGGTCTGAACGTTTCTGAGACAGAGAAGATGGTGAATTGTAATAGGACTAACAAGGTGTACTAGTACGACGAAGAAGCTGATCTTGCAGTGCTCATAGCAATCAAGCTTGTCCGAAGTGACCTCGACTCGGAATTGTGCTTCATGGGGCTAATGGTCACGTGGGCGTTGTCCCATCTTATCAACCGGTTCCCCTTTTGGGTGACCGCGTCTCGAGGCGCGCGGCACCCTGTCAGTCGAGCACACGGACGCCGCGCAGTGCGCACCCACCGTTTACCACGACGACCACGGCCATGAGAGCGCTCGCGACTACCCTGCTTCCCCTCGTGCTCGCTGCGACTGCCGTACTCTCTGTGCCGACGACCGAGCAAGTTCTTCTCGACGACCTTTCTCGCATTTCCAAGGATTGGCAGCATGGCATAGAGGACGTCATTCACAAGGGCGCGGAACGCGTCATGAAGTGGGTCGACGAGGGCAAGGAGTTCGTAAGGCAGCACGATATCACTTGTGAGTATGCCGTACTCCGGAACCCCGAAGCTTAGTGACACTCGCCACACAGACGAGCTCGTCTCCCACCCCGCGTTCGGCGAACACCAACTGCGTATGACCGAGCCGACTCTATGTGACCCCTCCGTCAAGCAGGCCTCGGGCTACCTCGACATCGCCGATGATAAGCACCTCTTCTTCTGGTTCTTCGAGGCGCGCCACAATCCCGAAGAGGCGCCCCTCGTCCTCTGGCTCAACGGCGGCCCCGGCTGCTCCTCAACCACGGGCCTCCTCTTCGAGCTCGGCCCGTGCCGCATCTCGGAGGAGGGCAAGAACGTGGCCCACAACCCGCACTCGTGGACCGAGTCCGCCAACGTCATCTTCCTCGACCAGCCCGTCAACGTCGGGTACTCGTACGCCGACGGCAGCACGTCCGTCAACACCTCGCCCGTCGCCGCCGAGGACGTGTACGCGTTCCTCGAGCTCTTCCTCGCGCGCTTCCCCAAGCTCCAGAAGCGGCCGTTCCACATCGCCGCGGAGAGCTACGGCGGCATGTACGCGCCGAGCATCGCGAGCGAGGTGCACCGCCAGAACCGCGCGCTCGCGCGCACCACCGCCGGCGCGGACGACGCCGTGCCCGGGCTCGTGCACATCAACCTCGCGTCGGTCATGATCGGGAACGGCATCACGGACCCGCTCGTGCAGATGGCGAGCGTGCCCGACGCGGCGTGCGGCGGCGAGTTCCCCGTGTTCGACGACCCCGACGGGCCGCAGTGCCAGGCGCTGCGCACGAAGGTCCCGACGTGCGAGCGCCTCGTGCAGAGCTGCTACAACTTCGACTCCAAGTTCACCTGCGTGCCCGCGCTGCTCTACTGCAACAGTCAGCTCATGGGCCCCGTCGTGCGTGAGTGTCAAACCGCTCGGATTGTCGCCTGCACGGGCCTGAATTCTGACCGCCCCCCTCCTTCGTAGAGACTGGCAAGAACATCTACGACGTGCGCCGGCCGTGCGACCGCTCCAAGGACAAGGACGGCGACCTGTGCTACAAGGAGCTCATGTGGATCGACACCTGGATGAACCTGCCCTCGACGAAGAAGGCGCTCGGCGTGAACCCCGCGATCGACTTCGAGAGCTGCAACATGCAGGTGAACCAGGCGTTCGCGCTCCAGGGCGACGGCGCGCGCAACCGCGCGAAGCTCCTCCCCGAGCTCATCGAGAGCGGCGTCCGCCTGCTCATCTACGCCGGCGACGCGGACATGGCGTGCAACTACATCGTGCGTGCTGCATCCATATCATTCGTGAAAGCCGCGCTGACGCTTGGGTGACGTGTACAGGGCAACGAGCGCTGGCTTGAGAAGCTCGAGACCAAGTTCCAGGACGAGTTCACGAAGACGACGAAGCAGCCGTGGGTCACGCTTGCCAAGGGTGACCTTTCTGGTTGGGTGCGCTCTGCGGGCGGGGACGGCTTCACCGCCGGCAACATCACCTACGTCCAGGTCCACGCCGCCGGGTACGTCGCTCTCCCCTCCACTTGCATGCTTACAGGTTGTATTGACACATTCATCTTCGCCTCGCTGCAGCCATATGGTTCCGTTCGACCAGCCCGACGCGTCGCTCGTAAGTGGCCTACTGCTCAACATGGTATCCAACTTGCTCATGTGCTTCTCACCAGGACCTCATCTCCCGCTGGCTCGCGGACGTCCCGCTTGCGCTCAACACGAGCCTCGGAGACATGACCTTCAGCGGTCCTTGAGCGGATTGCGAGAGTGCGCTACGGACCTTCATAGATCACCAACCTCATGGTCTTCTCGCTGTGGATTTGTGTACAATAGCATATATGTCGGACATACATGGAACGACCGGAACATGACTTCTGCCATTGTCCTCTCACTACAAATATGTGGACGTATGACACGTCGTCAACATGATGAGCTATGCAAGGCGTTATGGCAGCAACTTGCGCGGTAACCGGTGGGTACCCCGGGAAATTCCTTTCAATGCTTTGCCCTCTCTTTGGACAAGCGCCAACCTTATCTTCCTTTTGATGTGGGCACGTGATTGAATTGATTATAAGAGAGGCATCTGCCTGCCCCGTTTTCTCACCGAAACATCCAATTACAACTCTGCTTCTGTCTTTCCGTAACGATACCGCCGCTTTTCTGTTACAGAGGCCCTCCAACTCGATTTGGCGGACGATGCTCTCCGTTGTGATCGCTCTGGTGATGCAAAGGGCGAACCTCGCAGGGGTACGGATTGCCTGATACTCCACGTATAAACCCGCTGACCCCGCTCGGCCGAACGCAGGCACCGACCACTGAGCGGGCAGCACACCTGTGGCACCTGGCGACATCTTTACGCCATGTCCCGTTCAGTACGCCTCTTTGCGAGGAATGATCAATGTGATATAGAACATGCTTCGGCCGTCGGAATAAAGGATCGTGCCCATTCTTCCAATCACTGCGTCCTGAGCCCAGCCCAGTGCACGCTCGGCTCCCAAGCCAAGCAGAATCCCCGCACCTGTCAACGTCACGGGCAGAGGTAGCCCCGCGCTTTCCGGCCAGTCCCCTCGGTCGGTGGCCCGGAACGAACGTTTGCCGGAAGATTCCCGATTCTCTCGTCGCACTGGATTCGACCTCGTGCGCACTCGCTCCTCGCTCCGACGCTTGCTTTCGTCCCCTTTTGACCGCTTCCGGCAATGGAGGATGCTCTCGTTCGTGATCGACCGCGCGATGCCTTAATTATGGCACCCCGATGGCTGTCTATGGCTGTTCGTCCTGTGCATGGGACCTCCTATCTCCCGTTCAGGCCATACGTCATGTCGTATTGCCGACTCCACAACGCCTTATAAACGCTCTCGATAGCGTTCCAGACCGCCAACATCGTCAGCCCCAGCTTTCGCCCTTCTCCCACACTCGTCCTCGCCCCTCCTACACCCACATTCAATCGCCATGTCTAGCTACGGAGAGGACAACAACTCCTACGGCAGCTCGGACCGCCGCGACCGCGACGAGAACTCCTACGGATCCAGCGACCGCAACGACTCCTACGGATCCAGCGGCCGCGACAACAACTCGTACGGATCCAGTGACCGTGACAACAACTCGTACGGATCCAGCGACCGCGATAACTCGTACGGTTCGAACGACCGCCGCAGGGACGGCGACTCGTACGGCTCCAGCGGGGACCGCAACCGCTCCGACGACTCGTACGGCTCCAGCCGCGACAACAACTCGTACGGCTCCAACCGCGACTCGGACAACTCGTACGGCAGCCGCAACCAGAACAGCAACCAGGACAGCTACGGGTCCAGCGGGAACAGCTACGGCTCCCGCAACAACGACAACGACAGCGACAGCTACGGCTCCAACAAGACCACCTCGAACACCTCCAGCGACTCGGACAGTTACGGCGCTGGCGCTGGCAGCGCGGGCTACGGCTCGCGCCGGGACGAGGACAGCCAGGGCGCCGGCTCGCGCGGCGACAGCTACGGCTCGAGCCGCAACGAGTCGTCGCGCACGTCGGACTCGTCCGACTCGAACGCGTACAGCAACTCGCAGTACGGCGCGGGCTCCTCCGGCGGCGGGGACTGGCTCGAGAAGGGCGTCGAGTTCGCGGCGAAGAAGGCCGGATACGAGCTGGTGCGTTCTTGCGCCTGTCCGGGGATGTGTAGTGGTCATCGCCTGACGGGTTCTTTGCGCGTTTGCAGGACAACGATACTGCGGGGAAGATCTCCAGCGGGCTCGGTGAGGCCATCGGGCGTTTCGGGTGAGCGGCATTCGACTGCTATGACGAATGTCAATCATGTTGACTCTTTATCTTCTAGCCGGTAATTGGCACCTGCATCAAGGACGGAGCATCTAAGCGAGGAACTGGGCTTGATTTATGTGTAGGGGCCATGCTTGTTCGTAGGCAGATGGGTTTCGGACTATGGGAAGAGCGTCTATAAAGCATGTACTAAAACCATAACATCATTGTATTGCCAAATATGAACCACTTAACAAGGAGCCCATCGTGATACGTGCTTTCCAAGTAACATACGGAGCCTACTGTCACCCAAACAGAGCGACGTTTGGCATTCGCTGTTGGTCTGTATTTATAACGTTCTGCTCCAAAGAACAACGTTCAGACCACCACCACTCCCTCGCCTGCGTGTACTCGGGGAGACATCACAGCCTGCTGTGCAGGCAGCCAGTCCCCGTCCCCTTCTCCGGCAAGCCACTCCACAGGGCACGCTCCGCCGGACGCCTCGACAGCGAAGTACTCGTAGTTGGACGCGTTCTCCACCGCGCCGTCCGGGTTCTCCGCTGCGAGCTTGAGTGCGTCGGCCTTCCTGTAGCCATACGGGACATCCTTCGTGCCGCCGTTCGCCTTGAAGTGCGTGGCCTGTTGGGGGCAACGACGGTGTTCAGCCATTCACGCCACGCTGCGAAGGTGGCGCGGAGCTCGTACCTCATGAACAATCGTCGACGCGCGCGACTTGTCCCCACAGCGCTTTGTGCTAGGGTGGAAGTACCGTGGGCAGAGATGGACGTTCCCGAATCTGCGGCCGGCCGCACATGTCAGCCCTCCGGCCGCGCCATGCAGGGGGTGAAAGCGGAAACGCACTCATCGTCGGCACCCCCGAGCACGTACGCGAGCATCTTGTCCTCGCCCTCGCACCCGACGGAGAAGCAGTCGTACGAGTAGTCTTCGTAGCGGTTCTGCGAGACCCGTAGGAAGTGGTCGAGGACTATGTCGAACCTCGTGTGGTTGGGGCTGCCGAACCACCGCTGGTAGAGTGCGCCGGCATATCCGCCTTCCTGTAGTGTCCTGGGCGTGAAGATATAGTCAGGTGTGGGAGTAAAGTGCTGTGGTTAGAAAGGCGTACATGAGGGCAGTGCTCGTATAGTTTTTGGCGACGATGATAGACCGTCGGAGCTCTTGCATCTCCCATTGGTCGCAGGGAGTGGAATCGTCGTCATGCATCTGAGCGCGTGTTACCGTCGTTCCTGAGATCTTCACAACGAGGGGTTCGGAGGACAAATCAGGGGAGAATGCAAGTATGTGGCCTTTGGAAGCGTGGTAGAGCGTCACTGGAGCTTTGATCTTCAACGTGTATATGCCGGGACCAGAAGCGGAAAATTCGTACACGCTGGCGACTGTTGGGCGCATTAGTGAGATGGGCCGATGGAAAAATACGTGGGGAGGTACACGCACCGCCATAGATGGCCTGTACAGACTGGCCGGGGTGGAGAGTAGTGTACGCGGTGGCTCTAGTTTCATCGTCTTCAGATACAATGAGGTCCAAATCATCTTCCACCTATAAGTTGGCTCATAAATCGCCATAGAATGTCTCAGGGAGGGTTCTACTGACCTGCTTTCCAACAAACTGCGGACGTAGACCCCATTCGTTCTCAATGGTGAAGAGGTCAACATAGATAGGAGAAAGAGGGGAGAAAGGGAGTTCGATGAGCTTCAATGACTCTGTCCCGGTGTTTGTGACGTTGAGAGTAACAAGGAGTTCGTCCACAACATCAACAAAAGAGGGGCCAAAGATATCGAGCGACACATGGGGTTCAGCAGAAACAAGAAGTGCGCCCGGCAAGGCTGCAAGAAGGCAGGGAAGTAAGTAAATCATGTGAGGACCTGGTCGAAATGAAGAGGATGTAGGTGCATGCCACCACTGAGCGGACTGCCCATTTGTAGACCTTCAGAGACCCGTCCTAACTAGGTCCCGGTGCGGTTGTTGCTCGGGACCGGATTTCAGGTTGTCTGCTATGGTCCCCTGTGTTGATATGTAAGTGCCAAGTGGCGTCGCTTGTGCCCCCGGGGTAGGCGAAGGTACAGGACAACCTCAGTTTCGTGAGGGTGCGACACCAACGCGATTGCGCCGCTTATTGTGTGCCTTGACACCCCTCGGATTCTGTCTCCTCGATAGAATGTGCACGTAGGTACTGCGTATATCGTCCACGGTGGGGTAAGCATCAAAGAAAGCACGCTAACCGCTAGGCACTCACAAGGCACACACAGGGGAATATTGACAGAGGGGACAGCGCGAAATTTCGGCCCATATTCAACCTGTCACCCTGAGCTTCAGGCACTACGCCGAAGATTGGAAGCGGGAGGCTCGGAGTTGCACAAAGCCGGAGGAGGGTACCCGCAGCCTAGATCACCCTGTGTTCATTTCCGGACGCGATACGTGCAGCCGATAGAGACATGAGAGACAGTTAACATCGGAGGTTACTGAGTACTGAGTGCAGTGCGACGCAGCTTGGCCAGTCGAGAAACAACGAACGGTCATGTGAAGATTTCACCGCGTCCGATCCAAGCTCGGGCTACGTGCATGTCACCGTGGGCGCCTCGGGCGACCGTTGCGCCGTCTCTCCTCCATGTTCCACATCTAAACTGTGAACTCGTTGGCATTCGTACTCGCGCCACTTCTGCATCTCCAACAACAATACTCAAAAATAACACTACATTCTGTCCTTACCGGTACCTCCTCCCGTAACCGTTCGTGCCGACCCGACTGCCCTCCTTCGGCCAACTGCCGCCTCCTAGCCCTCCTCTTTTGCCTCCAATGCAAGCTCCATGCGAACTAGCTAGTCCCTCACAATCGGTGACCTCCTTGCTACCCACGCCCGCTTATCGCTGGCTCGAAGCCGCACGAGCCGTCAATGAACGCAACTCGCTCTCCGCCAGCAACACGCAGTAGTATGGAAGCTCACGGAGGAGCAGAGGTCCGGTCACAATCATGTTGTGAAGGAACTCGAACACCTTCGTGGTGAACGCGATCTCCATAAACGTCTATGCAGGATAAGGGCAAGGACATCTGACGAGTCATGTCAGTGTTTCCATTCACTTCTACCCAATGCGTTCAACTGACGATTCTTGTAGCTGCGTGCGCATATCAGCAGTTTGCAGTCCACTCTTTTCATCCAATCTGATCAGCAAGCTTCCATTTACGGATGCCACCCGAGCGAATACCACTCTCCATCCTGCTCACGGAGTTCGTCCCAAAGCCGTTCGCGTCCTCCCGCGTCCTCTCCCACCCGCGAAACCAGACACACACATCTCCATACTCTGCTACAAGAACAGTGCGCGCGGACCGACGGCCATCGCATGCGCTTCAACGTACTCGTTGAGCAGTGCCCCGGCAGGCAATAACGGCTACATAGGCCCCTGGTCCCCCGCCCCCGAGATTATCCCGCGCACGTTCTGTTCCTCCCCCTCCTCAGCCGCGGCAGCGAGGCCCGAGGATGAGATACCCTCCGCGGCACCCCTTCGGGCGTTCCTCGAGTCGCAGCTGCTCTTAAACCTCTCGTGCGTCGCCGCGGTCCTGCCCATATGCGGGCACGCCGAACGCAAAGCGCTCGAATTCTCTGGTGCCCAACGGCTCTTCAAGTAATCACCTCGATACTTCGCTCCCTCCATCCTGCCACATACCTCCCCCTCTCGAGCGTAGATTTCGAAGAAACTCGCCCATGCAAGTCCCCGCCCTTGATCATGAGCCCGATGGAGGACTCGTTCTGGCAACACGCTTCCACACCAGTACCTCTACACTTGGAATCTGTTCTAGTCATCCATCCCCGTCCCGTCTCCCCTCACCACAATACATGCCGCGAAGGAGATATCACCGAGCTCGCCCGCTGGTCCTGCGCTCGGCACTTGGGCTGCATCTCGCGTGTCGTCACCGTTTCGGAAACTACCGCAGCAGCCTCTCGTTCGGCCAGCGCCTCCACCAGTTCAAACACGACCACACCTGCGGTCTCCACGACCCACAGCGAAGCCATGCTCACGCCAGCGCACCGCAGAGCGTTGCGAGTCTGCCTCCACACCACTGGGCAACGCGCCACCCGTAACCCCTCATTGTCCTCTCCTGCCCATCTCAAAAGTAACCATCGCTGCTGCAACGTCACCCACTGCAGCATCGCCTCTCCTTGGACCTTGACGGATAACAATATGGCCTATGATAGGCATACTTTCGGGCGCGTGTGGACGGGCCGCCTAGTAACCAAGCGTGTACCTGTTCACAACGTTTGCCCGTCGCGGCTCGATCTATAGCCATACTTTCACACCCTCATCTCCTCGCCTTATCGGAGCAAACACCGCCCGTGCCCCACCATGTGCTGTTCGTCTGAGACAGAGCGGGCAAATAGAATGTTTGAAGAGATATTTCGAGCTGCAGATGCTTCTTTATGACTTGATGGAACCTACCCGCTCCCCACCCACACCACCCACAGCGCCCAAGAACTACCCACTTGGCGCGGGTGCGGATAGTACGCCCTGTGTGAAGGCCCTTCATAAGATTAGGGTTAGTAAACCAAAAGGTCAGGGGCTTACTCGGAAAGCCTAGACTTTGTGCGCTTCTCGTTGCGCACCCCAACAATGGCCTCCGCAGCGACGCGAACATCAGCACACCACCTCGACTGACGGCCGTGTCACGGGAAGCCGCGCAGGGTGAAGCTGACGTACCGCATGGTGAAAGAGTCCGATGCGGAGGCGGCGTGCGTCATCTCGAACCAGAAGCTCGCGCAAAAGGTAATGTATGGGATATCGACGACCAACAGAGGCATCCCCGCGTTCGGCGTGGACTCTTAGACGGCCATCCTCCACCACACCGGCGCTGCTGAGGTTGAGCCCACCACGGACGCGATGCTGATCGTGATCATAAGGTGGGTCGATATATTACCGGTTCTAAGTTATGGACAGAGTGGGAAGCCAGGGGCTAGGCGCAGAGAATGTAGCCCCGTATGTACGTGAGGACTTAGGGGGGGACCGCATTCAGGTTCCGGGTCCTACCCTACCCAGCTCTTCGCCGCGCTTGTGGAATGCAAACCGCTGTGCAGAATAGCACTCGGATACCGCGCCCATCGGAAACACCAGGCAGTGCGGCCGAGGACAAGTTGCCGTGGAAAGGAGGTTCAGAGAGGTGTTCGACGCTCTATGCGCACCTCCGCCACATCCAGAGGCTCAAATCGCCTTCTGACTGATCTCTGTTTCTAGAGCACGAAGATGCCCACCAGCACACCACCCCAGCTCGATCTCACGCACACACTCGCGAAGGCTGCGGGCAAGTTCCACTACGCACGTTTACGACAGATTCCTTCGGACCCTACAGGCTCATTAGTGTTCAATTATGACTCGCCTATCATGGCTCCGTCATCATTTCCAGCTGGAATGGCTGGCTAACAGCATCGCCGCGTCGGGAAAGGCCAGTAGTCAGTTTGCCGTCCTGCACACAGCGGCGTTACTAAGCTCCCAACCGTTCAGGAAGCCAATCTACTCGCTGTTGCCGTTGTAAGTAGTTGGGGGTTCTTGGAGACTGCGCGGCCAACTTTGACTCGTGTAATGCGGCACTTGTTGGAGAAGTTGGGCCCTGCAATTGAACAGGATGCAACTTTGTGTGGGATGAGGTCGCGTCCGCGCGCTAATAATATGTGGTGCGCGGCCACCCGTGGGGTATTCCTGATTCGTTCGTCAGTACTCTGCAAGGGTACGGAGGGCAATATCGGCAGGATATGATGCATGGAGTCAACGTATCTCGAGGCCATGTACGAACGAGAGGTCCTTCCTTTCGAATCTTGATTCTTAGGGTAGTAGGCCCCTGCTGGACAATCAGAAGTCCATTGACACGTCTCAAAATCTCATCAAAGCCAGAGGGACCCGGGACAAGATAGGTGAGCTCCACAGACGCGTTCATTCTTGAAGCTTAAGTGTTCATGGAATCTGTCTTTGGAAGGCCCATTCCACCCACATCTAGAAAGGGGATGAACAAGAGATGTCACCTGAGCGTATTTCTTTCCGGACCTCCGTAAAGCAGTCGCGCTGACTAGGGCGAGATGTGATTGCACTTTCAGTGGAAACATTCCGACGCTCGGACATACAGAAAAATTCCTATCCTCGCCAAACATCTCCCTTCTACCAATAAGGCCCTTCGCTTCTTCAAGCGCCTCGAGTCCTACATCAAGCCCCTAGCGCTGCCGAGCCTATTGTGACCACTTTCACAGATAGAACCAAGGCGACGTGCGACCCCCTTGTGGGAAGTGATCAGGCGACCGGTGCACGATGCACACAGCGCTCGCAAACGAGGCAGAAGGTAATCGGGTAGATGCAGAACAATGTGGGTGTCTACCAAGCAGAACGCTAATATGGCTGTCAAACCAAGATTCCTAGGATGTGGTAAATGTTACCACATGCCTTGGGGCTTCTTCACTTGTCACCGGCCCCAGTTGACCAGACTCCTTCCACGCTCAATCCGTTCAACGACGAGGGGACGCTGCACCCATGCGTCTTTCACACCGCTCTAAGCACCGAGCTTGTCTCTATCGCACCCAAGGTCACACACACCGCCGGCCCCAGGGGGGAGCTATACAACATTGGAAACACGGGCGCCAAGGCGACCTTGCCACAGAACAACTCCTCGTGGACGGCATCCCGAAGTTGACGGCATGCTGTGCTCGATGAAGTGGGACATTACTCCACCAACTCGGCTGGCTCTCAGAGGACTTGTCTACACTAGAACAAACTTTTTTCATAACATGGACACCCTGTGGCAGGTGGTGCAGGAGCGGGGGAGAGTGGAACTTCACATATCAGAGGGTGAGGAACATGGAGTGGGAAAGCAACGCCAGTCTGCAAGGCGCTTAAGTTAAGTTTAGGGTGGTGTTGAACCACACTATCTGGACTTCCGCATGCTGTACGTTACCCTTGTCGATGTTGGTTTAGGGGTCTGATTGGATTCAATCTACTATCGCATACCATCATTTTACGGGTGTATTTCCTTGAGATGACGAAATAACCCGATAACCTGCAGAGTGCACGTTATACTAAGCAATGTGCCGATGACGTCGGAACGAAACAAACCTAACTTCCTTCAATTCAAACCACCCCGCCCTTTGTGAGGCATTGCCGGTGACAAAGAAGTCGCCGTTGTGGAGGGAGCTTGAAAGTTGGATCATTTCCATGTGAGTTGAGTGGACATGCGCCTACTTTGCCCTTGTTATAAAGTCGACATCCCATCCTGGTCGACGGCATTCCCCCCCGCACCACAACCTTTACCAAGCGAGCATCCATCACTATCCTCCAAGTCCTCCTGCCAATCTTACACATGAGTGAGATTGTCAAATATTATGATTCCTGCTCAGACGCCGCCAGGGCTACCTGCGAATGGGTTGAGGCGGAACGCACAATCGACATGGCCGAACTTGTACTCTACCACGCGTAAATCTTGCATTCCTCTCCACCTTTCCAGCTCGCTCACTGTGACCCTGTCTCTATAGCACCTGCGGCCCTGAAGAAGTTAAAGGCAAGGTCGTCGGAGTAGGGCTTAGGTGCGAGCCCAATATAGCCAGTGGTCGCACCCCACTCCCATATATTATGCGGATCGACTGGGATAAACGTGAGGGGGGAAAGGGCCTCCATTTCAACGCAATGAGCTTCAAGGCAGTGGCCTCGTACGCGGATCTCAAGGCCGAATACGGGTCAAGGGCCGCAAGGTCCACAAGGTCAACCATGGCTAAACTCGCGAGCGTGGTCACCCCATCACTGTACGAGAACTTGAGGAAGAAGGGATTTCAAGAATACCAACGTCGTATCTTTTACAAAGAATACCTTAAGACCCTGCAAGATCGCAGTGCATCTGAAATCTGGAGTTCGTGGCAGAAGGGGGAGTTGGTGCCGGTGATGGATAATATCGATTCGACCTGGACACAGTGGTCTGGTGTCGACTTCGATCAAGCTGACGCTCAAGGGGTCATCTGGGGGGATTACAGTCTGGCAAGTTTACCGAGCATGAGCAGAGAAGGAGAGGAGGGGGAGGAATACGGAAATGGCCTTACGGTGGGAAAGTGGGTGCAGTGAAGGAAGGAAAGGGGGCAAGGAAAGCACAGATGACGCTGACCGCAGTCTACGTAGAACTACACACAGTCACATGAGCTGTTGGGATGATCAGGTTATGGAGAACTCGAAAAAGCTACCGATCGTCCTCTTGAGCGAGATACCTAGGATACACTATTTGTGGAGTATAAATAGTCCCATTGAATATCATTGCGGAACCCCTGAGGACATGTGCTTGAGGGTTATTACAGGCAGAGCCTATGAGGAAGAGATGCAACCTGCCTCTCATAAGCATGAAGGTGTTGGTCTACATGAGCTCCTTGTAGCGCAGGCCGCCATCCTTGTCCTTGGAACGGTCGCACGGCCGGCGCACGTCGTAGATGTTCCTGCCGATCTCCGCAGAGGGACAGGCGGTCGAAACGTAGGTCCGCATAGGCGACGATCCTAGCAGTTTGGCGCTCACGCACGACGGGCCCCATGGGCTGGCTGTTACAGTAGAGCATGCACGCAGGTGAATGTCGAGTTAAAGATGTAGCAGCTCTGCACGATGCGCTCGCACGTTGGGACCTTCGTGCGCAGCGCCCGACGCTGCACTCTGTCGGGGCCGCCGAACACGGGGAACTCGGGGTCGCACGCCGCGTCGGGCACGCTCGCCATCTGCACCAGCAGGCGCGTGATACCGTTTCCGATAATCATCGATGCGAGGTTGATGTGCACGAGCCCGGGCACGGCGTAGACCTTGGTGCGCGCGAGCGTGCGGTTCTGTGGAACGGCAGCGCCTAGAACTTGGGGAAGGGCACGAGGGAGAGCTCGAGGAACGCGTACATGTCCTCGGTAGTGACGGGTGACGGGTTTACGGACGTGCCACCATCGGTGTGCGAATCCCCGACGTTGACGGGCTGGTCGAGGAGGATGACGTTGGCGGACTTGGTCCACGAGTGCGGGTTGTGAGCCACATTCTTGCTCTCCTCCGAGAAGCGGCGCGGACCGAGCTCGAAGTGAAGGGTGGTGGCCGAGGAGTAGCTAGGGCCGCCGTTGGATTGACTAAATTTTCTATTTCGTGAGGGCAGCACTGGAACTGAACGGCGACTGTCCGTTCTACTATCACCATTCGAGACACACTGACCTTCGGAAGAGGTACGATGTGGATAGCAGTGTGATAATAGAGTGAATTCGGTCCCTAAAATAGTGGGGCATAATGGTACGCGAGACCTGTGGAGAGAGATATGGGTATCGTTACCATCGAGGAATAGAGTCCAAGTCTGAAGGAAAGGGAACATATCGAAAACGCAGAACACTGGTGAGGATTGTCGTCGTATTTCTGGCACCATTGATTTGGTGGTAGGAGACTATCATGGTGTAGTTTGAGCTAGCGATTGGCGATAAACTGCTGAAAGTTCTTCGGTTAAAAGCTCTGGAATTGATATTCGAGGAATAAAACTGTGATGACGTACGAATGAAGCTACTTCAGATGAGAATTGTGATCTTCTACTCTTTCGCATCGTCGCGCGGACAACAGCTACGGCGTGGGCGGGAAGCGCAGAAAACGAACTCAGAGTTTGCGTGCGCTGCGGCTCCAGCGCATCTGTGCTGGCAGAATGTGCCCACTACGAAGAGTTATCATGCTGCGTACACGTGTACAGATTAGTGAGACCACTTCTTTGTCAATATCGTCCGTATTGAAGCATCCGAAAGCATATATATAGGTGCCGGGAGGGTACAGAGGTCGATGTTCGTCGTCTGAGCCCGTGGGGGGAGGGACAATGCTTAACACGCATGCTGGGGTGGGACGCGCGATAGAGACGCTCGTGGACAGCCCCGGATATTCCCGAGGGAGACTTTTGAATGGGTAGGCGGCGGCGCCAGCGGACACGACCATCTCACTCCCGCCATGTCTTAGTACGTCCCCTAAGCCTCTCAACGCCCCCACAATTCTCACCGTCGTGTCCTGGACAGCGTTATCCTCGGCCGTGCCATCAAAAACGAATACCTCGCCCTCGGGACCATCTTTGGCACGGCAGGGCTTACCATGCTTTCCATGGGCGGCGGCAAGAAGGAGGCTCCGGTAGCAAAGCCCACGCTCCAGCAGGTGAAGGAGTCGGTCAACATTGGTGCTAGCTCCAAGTGCGTATTATTCTTCTGTCGTGTTCTGGTCTGTGAGCTTACCAGTGTTATGCATGGCTGCTCCGTTGGGTGGGGAACATGCAGGGAGGAGGAAGACTTGTACGTGCCCACGAAATTACGCGTAAATGAGAACGGATTGTCGACAACTGACCAGAATGAACAGCATCAAGCAGTTTATTGCGGAAGCGGAGAAGGATTCAAAGCACTGAGCCTGCTATATGTGTTGCTGTCGCGTCGATGTAGCTGGCCAATAGACCTTTCCCTGCATTTCTATTCCTCTTGTGCGAGTCACTGGCGTGCCCTTTGCGCCATGCACCCTCACTTGCACGCATTGCGGCCAAGACCAAGTCTGAGAGAAAGTAAGCCCAACATGGGGGAGTGCTGCGCGCGCGGTGAACGGGGAGGGTGAAGCGGGATCAGCGGTTGCGAGCGGTCGGCTATTCGCGCGTTCGTCGCCACCTCTGCAGTGCGGAAGTTCCAGACGACCCTTGAATTCAATTACTCTCCCCACCGTCCTTTCTCTGCGCACGACCCTCCGCTCTCTGCCACCACCTGCATCGGTTCTGTTTGTTACGTTACGCCGCCATATACTGCACGCAACGCGCCCCGACACATTCATTACGCACCTAATGTCAACATGAGCCTCGCAGTTCCGTCAAGTCCGTCCCCCGCTGGCCCGCGCCCGCTCCAGCTCGTCGACGGAAACCTCCAGTCGCCCGCCGTCTCGACATGTCCTTCGCCCACACCCTCCGGGCTCTCTACGCCCCCGCCCAGCGCGCACAAATTCCACCCACGGCGGCAGTCGTCGATCTCCTACTACCCCAGCGATCACTCGCCCAGCTGGGACATCCGCTCACCAACCACGGCGTCTCGCCCCTCTTCGCTAAGACGAAGTACTTCCCTCAACCAGCGGGCCCCTGCGAGGTTGGACCTCAAGGGAGACAGACGTAGCCTGCCTTTGTCGGAAGTCGTGGACAGCCCGCAGGCAGAACGTCCCCCACTCACCCTTACCGAGAAGTGAGTGTGCCTCTCGTCATGATTACCCCTTCATTTCTTTTCATTCGCAAGAATCCACTTCATTTCGGAGTTATGCCTCGTGTCGTCACATCAGTGGGAGAGCCCTGGTGGCCCGCCGTAGGGCGTGGAGCCTGCAGCTCGCGACAGTATCCTCCGATGGCATTTGCCTGCATGCTTCCTTGACCACTGGTCGTCCCTGGTGCTGCGGGCCTAATCTCGCATCCTCTGTATGCATGTTTACCCATTTTCATCACCCTCAGACACGCCGACCTCCTCCGCTTCATCGCTCAGAAAGAGTCCAAATGCCTCGAGCTCCGCTCCCAGCTGGCCGCACACGAGGCCGAGCTTGCACAGCTCAAGCGCAAATGGGAGCGCATCGTGAGCCGGGGCATGGATCGCGCGTACTCGCAACAACCCGGCACACCAACGGGCGCGTCCTCGAATTCGCTCCTCTCCGGCGCCGTCAAGGACGTCAGCAGGCTCCTCGTCGCGGGGCTCGGTGACCTCTCTGCTTCACCCACCCCCTCCGCTGCCACTCCGCCCCTTGCAGGTGCAAGACACGACCACCCACCGCGCACACCCGCGCTCGCCCTCAAGACCAGCAGCAGGGTAAACGGCCATGCGAACACCCAGAGTACATCCTCCTCTGGAACCTCCTCGGCGCCGATGACCGCCGCGTCCTCCGTGCGGCTCTCACAGTCGTCCGCGTCCTCGCTCGCCTTCGACGAGCCCCCGCACGAGGAGGACGAGCACCCCGCGCAGCCGTCATCCTCGTCGCCACCCTCGTCCTTCCGGCGCACGTCAGTCCGCGTCGACGGCGGGACGGGCATCGAGAGCCCCGTGCAGATCTCGCCCGCGAGTGCGCTCGCCGCCGCGAAGCTGCACCGGCGCAAGAGCCGCGAGGTCCCGCCGCTCCCGCCGTCGCCGTCGCCGCTCTCCGCGCCCCCGACGTCGTCGTCCGCTGCCGAGGACGAGCCCGCGCGGCGGAAACGCGCGAGCGTGCACGGCGCGGTGAGTGGCGGGGAACGGCGGGAGATGCCGCCTGCGGCGTCGATCCCTGGGCTCGGGCCGCTCGCGAGCCCGCTCGCGTCGTCGTGGATGGAGAGCGTGGGGAGCAGCGTGGGCAAGAAGTGGGGGGAGCTCCAGAAAGGCGAGACGTGAGTTGGTTTCCCCTTCGCTCGATCGCATCTTCTTCTCTTCTTTCTTCCCCATTCCCCTTTCCGTCCTTCTGCGGCCTCGATCATTTGCTCCCCTCCGTCATCATACGGCGGCGCGTCGAAATGTTGCCCGTTGCCCGCGGTCGCCGCCACGCGATGGTGCCTTCTCCTGCGTGGGTACGCGCGCGGTTTATGCGACCGCGCCATCCCGCCATGTCCGCTCTCCCTCTTCCATCCCGTGGAAGGGAAACTTCTCCACCACCGCCGCCATCTCCCCATCTGTCCCCAGCCAGCGGCGAACTTGAACCCCTCGCTGACCCGCCCATTCCCTTAGGTTCACGAAGAGCCAGAAACGCGCCTCGCTCCTCATCTTCGACGCCGCCTCCTCGCTCTTCGCCGCGCTCTCCCCCGCCAACGCGCCCGCCACCTCGTCCTCGTCCCGCTCATTCTCCTCCTCCGCCATCTCCGTCTCCGCGAACCCGTTCGGCGCGTCGATCGCGCCGCTCGGCGCCTCGCCTACCGCACCGTCGCCGTCCCTGCTCGACGACGATGACGGAGCGGCGGCGCTCGGGAGCGTGCTCATCCCCGACCGCTCCCCCGCGCTCGCGCCCGTCCCGATCGTCCCCATCAAAGCGAGCGCATCGCAGGGACAGGGCAGGAAAACGAAGAGCCTCTTGGACGACGATGACGAGTGGAATTGGTGATGAGCGCGACGAGCCGGGGGTGTAATGTGATCATGAGGGATTCATACGTAGGTACCGTACTAGCATATACGTTTATTAGGATGAGGACGGAGATCTCTGCTCTCGTCTACTGTCGTTTATATTTTCCTCTGGAGGAGCGGAGCGGAATGGATACACATGCGCATGTGCGCATTCATGTTGTCTTTTCGACGGCCCTTCGCGTGTGTGCGGGATGTGATATGAACGTGTCAAACTTGCCACTCGGACGTCGAAGTTCAATCTGTCGATGTGTTGAAATCCGAGATCTCTGAAGTTCGAGCAAGATCTTCAAAGTTCGCACACCAAGGATGAGAATGTGGTCCACGATTTTTTTTGTATTTATGCAGTACAACTACTCCATGCAGCTGAGCGGAGGGGAACAGGGCTCCGACCACTCTGCAGATGAAGCAGCCCGCTACATACATAGAGAGGACACGAGGCTATGTAAGTAGGTACATGAGGTTACATGAGGTATAAATTCGCAACCGCTATGGTGAGACGCTGAACCCAGCGGACGAGATGACCAAGCGGAGGGTGTGTGCCCCGGAGGAGCGCGCGATGTGCTTGACGCGATCGCGAGGTGAGTACGAGTGCCAGAGAGGAAGAGCTGGCGGGTAGGCCGAGGTCGGTGGGCTCCTCGAGAGTGTCGACAGTGGTCGAGAGGTGGTGCTCCGGTGCTGGAGAGAGGTTGGTGACAGCCGCGAAGAGGATGGTCGAAGATGCCTTGCTGTCCGAGGCGGGGAAGGCTGAGAGGATCGGGCCCGAGTCGCAAGGGTGCCTAGCGCAGGTGGTAGACGCAGAGGAGGCGAAGAAGAGGTAGACATTGCGCCAGTAAGGAAGAGCTGGCGGAAAGGCCGAGGACGTTGCGCTCCTCGAGAGTGGTGGTGGGCTCGTGAGTCGTCGACAGTGCTCGAGAATCGGCCCTGAGAGTAGGCAACGCTAGAGAGAAGTTAGAGATAGCTCCAAGAGAAGATTGCCGGACGAACCTCCGTGACATGCGCAAGGAAGGCTAGGGAGATCAGGCGTGTGTCGGAGGTCGCAAGGGCGCCAGGCGGAGAGGTCGGCGCAAGAGAGGCAGTAGACAAGAGAAGACAAGCGGAGAGAGAGAGAAGCCGGGAGAATGCCGAGGACAGCGAGCTCCTCGGTGGTGGGCTGGACGATGGTCGGGACGAAGCCCCAGGGTGATCTAGAGCGCCTTGACAGCTTGCGCGAAGAGTGCGGTGAGGTGGTCGTCGACGTGCCGTGTACCGATGCCAGCAGTGTTCGCCTCGGTGTGAATGGCGAGGCGAGGAAGAGGGTAGTGGGCGGCGAGGGTGGAGAGGAAGGTGATCGGCGGAGAAGTGAGAGTGTGGGGAGGGTGGTAGAGGAGGGAGGGTGAGAGGGTGCTGAGGTGCGGGTCGAGGGGCATTAGGGTGGGTCGCGGGAATAGTGGGGGTGGGGGTATAGTGAAGATAGTATGGTAAAGAAGGCGCGAAGAGAAGAGAGAGAGAAGAGTAGAGTAGATTGAAGAAGAGAGAAGGGTGGAGAGAGAAGAGTCGACTGAAGAGAGTAGAGGAGAGAGGAGAGGAGAGGAGACTGGAGAGGAGAGTAGAGTAAAAAGGGGTATCGAGCAGAGAGTAGAGTAGAGTAGAGTAGAGTGAAGAAAAGATCCGAGCAGAAACAAGCGACGACCCAGAAGAAGACCCCAGCGACCCGAAACCCCAAGAGAGACGACCACAAGACCCGAAACCGAAGGGAGAGAGCGGAGCCAAACTCAACAACAAGCAACAAGAACATCGAAAAGAACGAATGCCAACATCCATAAGTGCCCACCCTACCCCGGGGGCGCGCCGCCGCCAGGAGGAGCATAAGGCGGCGCGAGGCGCGTGCGCGCGTGGAGCGTCGCCGTGTCGAGCCAGTTCTCGAGCAGCGCGCTCGCGAGCTCGATGTCCTCGTCCGAGCCGCCCGCCTCGAGCCGGTCCATGATCGACTGCAGGCGCGCGTCGCGCGCGGGCCGGGACGGGGTGAAGTCGGCGGGCAGGGGCGCGGGAGGGACGGCGAGGCGGCCGGTCGGGTCGAGCGCGGGATGAGGAGCAGGCGGCGTGCCGAAGTGGCCCTGGGGCGTGTGCGGGGTGCCGAGGTTGCCGTGGAGAGCAGGCGGGATGGCGAAGGGACCAGGGGGCGCGGGCGGGGTGTCGGAGCCGTCATGAAGAGCAGGCGGCGTCGCGGGGTGGTCGGTGGGAGGAGGGAGCGTGGCGTGGCGATGATCAAGAGCAGGGGGTGGAGGGACGGGAGGAGGATAAGCAGCAATGAGGTGGAGGACGAGGGCGGGAGGAGGAGGTGCAGTAGGAGTAGGAGCAGCAGGAGTAGGAGTAGGAGCAGGAGCAGGAGTATGAGGGCCTGCTGAGGTTGACGGCGAGGGGGGGGTCGAGGGCGACATCAGAGACCCCGCGTTCGCCAAGCGGCGGCGACGATCACGGCGGGCCCGCCAGGCGGCCACCCGCTCCTCGTTCTCCATGCCCAACTGCAGCAACGCGGCCGTCCACCCGACGTCGTCAACACCGTCAACCGACAATCCAAGACCATGTCCCACGTCTGAGCACGACGACCCACCGGCGCCCCAGCCGTCCACGTCCAAGATCTGAGACGCAAACAACGCGCCCCGCTTGCCCAAACGTACACCCGACTGCCCCAAACCTGAACCTGAGCCTGAGCCCGAGCCTGAGCCCGAGTCTGAGCCCGAGCTCGAACCAGAGCCAGAGCCAGAGCCCGAACCAGAGCTAGAGCTATAACTAGAGCCCCAGTCCCAGCCCGAGTGCGGCGGCAGCGAAGGGCCAGCTGAAGGCGACGAGGACGAAGACGACGACTGCGGCGGCGACGACGAGGACGAGGATGAAGAGGATGAGGATGAGGATGAGGATGAGGATGAGGATGAGGATGA